>RJWH01002274.1:0-249201 GCA_004363575.1 Solenodon paradoxus
GCGCTACCTGATCGCTCGACTGCCGTCCCCTGTGCCGCGGTGACACGGCGCTGCCTCCTTTGTGCGCAGAACAACGTCCGACGGGGTCCTGTGGGGCCAGCAGGAATTCAGCACTGTGGCCAGACTCCCTTTGAAGATTTACAGGCAGACTTTACTGAGATAGGACCAAGCAGAGGAAATAAATATCTCTTAGTCTTTGTCTGCACCTTCTCAGACTGGGTTGAAGCACACCCCATCCGTACAGAAAAGCCCAGAGAGGTAACGAAGGCACTGCTAAGAGACATTATCCCACGGTACGGGATGCCACTGACTATAGGATCAAACGATGGCCCAGTTCTTATAGCAGAAGTAGTGTAACAGGTAGCTAAGGCCATAGGCATCCAATGGAACTTACACACGGCCTATCAGTCCCAGGGTTCAGGGAAGGAAGAACGCATGAACAGACCCTCAAACAGGCTATGGCTAAGTTATGTCAGGAAACTAATCTACCCTGGACAGACTTCCCTTAGCCCTCCTACAGGTACGCTGTGCTCCTAGGGCCAGAATAGGATCTTCCCCTTTTGAGATTCTATATGGTAGACCCACTCCCCTTAAGTAAACCTAAGTGGGACCTAAAGGAACCAGGAAACTTAGAAATCCAGGAACAATTACAGGGATGAAGAAAAACAATGCTTGAAGTACATAGATGGGTAACAGACAGACTAGCCATCTCCTTAGGAAAACCTGTACATCCCTACAAACCAGGGGACCAAGAGTGGGTAAAGGACTGAAAAAATGAACGCCTAAAGCTGACCTGGAAGGGGCCCTATCCGGTCATACTACCGACCCCCACAGCTCTTAAGGTTACAGGTCTGAACATTTGGACCCACCACGCTCGGGAGAAAGCAGCCCATCAGTGGAGCAACAGACCACCTGAGTGGAAGGAGGACCCCTATGAACACCGTCCAAGCTGGACCGCCCAACACCTGTCTGTCACTCATCTCAGACTGACACACATTCAGGAAGAGACTTGTGGAGACCAATGACGCACCCGACTCGCCAGCAGACACCGAACCTCACCCAGATTATCCTTCTCATTTTGTTCTGGGCCCTGCACCTCCCCTTTGCTCTTACTTACCAACTCTGTGGGCCCCTGTGTGGGCCTGTTGCTTCTCACCCAACACAGATCGCTGGTATGCAGACCCCTTTCTGCCACCACGTTGCACTACTGCCGAAATATTTCTCGGACACCCTAAACATGTTTCCCTCGTTATTGCTTATAGCTCCCCGCTTCATCCCTGGTACCTCAGCTGGCAGGCCAGGTTACCAGCCCTACGAACATGGTCCATTAGAAGACTGTGAATGTTTTAACAAGGGTCAGAAAGAGAATCTCACAGATTATAACACAAACTGTTACTCATTTACCGGGTACCGTAAATGGCAAGGAAGAATATATATGACAAGCACAAATCAACACATCATCCAAGGGCAGACCGTCCATCACCAAAAACATAACCGCACAGGTGTAGCATATCGACCAATATGCTGGGGATTCCAACACCTGAAGGCACCTAAGAGCCGCCTGAAACCCCCAGGCCAGACAAGAACACGGCCTAGAAAGCCTCATGATCTAGACTCTCGATCATATCAAACTTTAGTTGCCACCCACCATATTATAAATCCAGACTTGGCCAAGGCCTGCTGCTTATGCATGTCCCAAACTTCCCCCCGATACCTTGCTACTCCGGTTCTCAGATTCTTGCCAATCTCTCCTCGGGTCTCTGGACATGGAGTTCCACGCCACCATTACAAACGCTGAATTAAAACATGAGGCTCCTATTTGTTTCCAAAACAGCAAAGGGACAAAGCCAGTAGGGCAGCCTCCAGACATGTGCTGAAACAGCACCCCAGAACTAGAAGAGAGCCAAGCTAGACCCCGGTGTCGGCCGGCACCTGGGGCCCTTTTCTTTTGTGTCTCCCCAGTAATTGGACAGAAAGCTCTCACCTTGAGTAGTTACTATCTTTCTCTTGCTTTTTTCAGTAAGTTTCTGATTAAGCTTTGTCTGCTGTGCCTTGTACACTGATTGTACAGTGGGATGCAGGACCCCGGAGTGCGGCTCCAGTCTCTTTGGGAACTCACATATTAGCATGTATACTAGTACATGTACTACATACCTTGTTCTTAATCTTTTTATTTTTAAAATGATTCCCTTTTTAAGAAAAACTTACAAAGTTGTAATTTTAATAATGGTCTAAGTAATATATTGAAATCATGTGTCTTTCTAACACATTTTAAGATAAAAAAACACTGAATTAAAAATACCTGCTTACTGTTGCACCCTGGTGGCTTCACGGTTAAGTCCGCCAGACAGTTCACTTGGATTTCAAGGACCTGGGTTCATCACATGGGACAGGAGATTAGGGAGAACAACTAAGATGAACCACTAAAGAAAATAAAGTGTTGCTTCTTCTTCCCTTCCTGCCTGTCCACACCTTTCCCTTAAAAGGGAAAAATAAAGAGAAACCCTGTATCCTGCCTGTGTGCAGCCAGTGGTGCCCACACTACTCAGGTGGCAAGCAATATGGGTGAAAGCCCAGGCTTCTCTGCAGGGGCTTTTGGGATGAGGGGCGTGGCTGGGAGGAACCAGGAGGTCACCCTAAGCTTGCATTTAGACTGCCTTGACACCTTCCCTTAACTCCAACTGCAGACTCTGATATCTAACAGGCATGGCAAGGTCACAAGTCCACGATCCACTTATTGACCTTTCTCCCCACTCCTCCTTTCAACCTACCTTCCTCAGAGTCCCTCATCTCCAGGAAAGGAAGCCACCATTACCCAGTTACTCTGACCAGTGACCTAGGGGCCAACCTTACTGTCTTGTTCTTGATCTGTTTCCTTCTCCTGCTCTTTTCCCCATGGGCCAAACACTAACTCCTACCCACCTCTGTCTAACCTATCAGCAGTTTCCACTGGTTTTAACTTCTTTAACTCCTTTTTCCCTTTCACTGTTTCAACCCCATCCAGACCATTTCTCTGGCTCAGGCTGCCACAACGAAGCACCACAATGGGGTGGGCTGAACAACAGAAATTTACTGTCTTAGTTCTAAAGGCCACAAGTCTAAAGTCAGGGTGCTAGCAAGGAGTTACCACTTCTTTTGAAGGCTGTGAGGAAGAATTTATTACTCCAAACTCTCCTTTGCCTCTAAATGGCTATCTTCTGCCTGAACCAGACAAGACCAGAAAATAGATGCAGGGCTGGAAGTATTGACTGTACTGCTCAGGATGCCTGTGTCTCTAACATCATTCTTCCTCTACACATGTCTGGCTCTGGGTCCAAATTTCCTCTTAGTGGAAGGACATAGTCATACAGAATCAGAAACCACCCTAATGACTTCCTTTAAAGTCATCTTTTGAAGTATGGGGGTTAGGACTTATATTTTATGGGGAGATGCAACTCAACCTGTAACACCATCCAAGTCAGACACCTCTGCGCTGTTCTTAGAGCTCTTCAGCACACTTTCCGCTCAGGGTCCCTAAAGTAGAAAGCATTCCTTTAAAGTATTTTTACAAAGCATGCCTATTCTCTCCATTCAGGAATACTCAACTTTTCTTTCCCTAAAGAGTCCCCCACCCCCATCACTCTCTCTGCCCTACTCTCTTCACAACCTGCCATCTCTTTACAACCTGTAATGGAGAAGACTTGACCAAGTATTGACCTGAAATCAGAGGTTCCTTAACCCCTGCCCTGTCCTGGGATTGTAAGTTCTGCCTACCCTTCCCACTTAGAAGCCCTTCAAGCACACAGCCTTGAGAAAGTAAGGCTTTGTTGACACTATGGACGATGCACTGGATGGAAACGCATGAAGGCCTCAATAGAAACTTCTAAGATTCTGGCAGGTAGGTATGCAGATTTATTGTCTCGTAGCTGCTCAAGAGTAGCCATGTATTAAGTTTCCTTGCTTAATAAGCCAGACACCTACCAACCTCTTTCTTTGATCTCCTTACCCTCCATGTACAGTAGCCAATTTTCAAACCAATAACTTGATGGATGCTGAGTGAAAAATGATCAAACCAATAAATGCAGCACATTGACAAAAATTATACACAGCTCCACCAGCTCGCTCACAACCAGGATTTCAGTGAGGGTTCCTGCGTGAAACACCCAGAGGGCACCCCCAGGCTGGGTGGTTTGAGAAGAATTTGATAAAGGAATTGCTTTAAAAGGAGTTGAGTTTCTTCATCAGGCCCAGGCCAAGAGGCAAAGGGAGGGAAAGCAGGAGGGAGACAGGAGGGAGAGGAAGGGGGAAGGTGATGAGAGGGAAGGAAGGATGAGGCTAGGGAGGGAGGAAGGGACTGCAAAGAGTTCTGGGGCCAGAACAGCTATGAGGATCACAGAAAAAGTTAACAGCAGTAACTACGAGACTGTTTTCCTCCTCTCTACCCAGGCCCAGTTTCTTAAAGAGCATGTGTTGTTTCACCTTCAAAATTGCTCCTGATGGATTAGAGACACTGTGGACGTGCCAGTGTGTTTAAGGGGAGGAGAGGCAAACAATCTGAGCATAGAAGCCTCACGGTACTTTTCTTCTCTGCCTCTTCCTTCTCAGAAACACTGAAGGCGTGAACTAGATATTATCTGTGAAGCACCACATATCTAACGATGGGGATTTTTCTTTTGTCAAGGTTTCACATTAATGTAATTTTGGTAGCTCTACAGTTTCAAGTCAAAAGAAAATCCTGGGATTGGATTCCTGATGAAATTCTTACTTTGAATTCAAATTTGCTTCACAGCCAAGTACACTTGAATTTGCCCTTTAAAGTTATTCAACATCAGTAAAGTGAAAAAAAAAAAACACAAAAAAACCAAACCAGTCTACACTGACTCTGGTAAGAGACAACGAGGGGGACTTTCTGACACCCTCTGCAGTACTGTGAGAAAAGAAAACCCCGAAAAGAGCTGGTTTCTCTGGCCGGCATCAAGGTTCCTTGGCACCCACACCTGTAAACTAGGCTTGCTGCCTTTGAAGGTGAAATTCCAACACCCTCTCTCAAAGTGAGCTTATTATTGTAAAGATCAAGAATATCCAGCACATCCTGTCTTAAAAATGAGTAAATTCAGCATGCCCTGGTGGTCTAATGCGTTAGTAGACCATGGCAAAGCCCACATAAATACTAAGGTCCCTGGTTCAGGACCCGGAGCCAGGAGCGAGAACCAAGAAAAACACAGAATAAAGCAGATAAGGTGCTTCTTTTTCCTGTCTTCCAGCCTACCTGCCCCTGCTTGCCTACATCCCTGCCTGCACCTTTCCTTTTTTTTGTTTTAAAAAAAAGAGCAAACTCAATGATTGAGCTCATATCATAGTTCGAATGTCTTGTTGGCTTCATAATATGTGTGTTTTGGGCAATGGCAGTATTGACTTGTTATTTAGAAAATGTTTATGTTTACTGCTGCTCACAGAGAAATATTTGGGTCTTTGACTATATTCTGCCCATCAGTCAATAATCCTTTGTTAGAGCATTTCAGAACATTACATATTGATTCAAATTAATGAATTTTATGTCAAAGACCAGTTAACATATTTCACCACAGACAGTAAGTTTATGGATGTAATTACTGACTTGAGTTCCAAAAACACAGCACAATTATACCGCGGCACATATGTCAGCCCACTTAAGTCACTTCAATTTAGGGAAAAAAATCTAATGCTATCACATGCCACACATTTTTTAATGAGAAAAATTACAAGATACCTAAATTAAGAGAACCAATTTTCCACAGGGAAATCTAGGGTGGGGAATTTAAAGGTAAACCAATTTTCTGAAGGAAAAATAAAATGTTCAACATAGTTCTGAGTTGTACCCAAAGCAAATTCTTGCCAGCAAGTAATATGGCTCTGATAATTAGTCTTGATTGAGGTTTAAATTAAGCAGGAGAGATGCACTAGACTCCTCAGCGCTGTTTTGATTAGCTTCATCTGTTCCATCAGGCACGGGGAGAATGGCCAGGGGCCCGAGAGGGGAGAAGCAGTCTGGCTTTGCAGACTGGGTAAGATGATGCTTAACTGACCACTGTCTCATCTTGCATTGCTTATCACACAGATTCAGAGGGGAACAAGTTTACGTAAGAGCTTACATAAACACCCTGATCAGTACCATAACACTGAGCATCTGACATGATGCTACTAACCCAGAACACAGTGACCGTCATGTCTTTTACCACAAGAGCAGGCACTATGAATTCATGTGTACAGTATATGAATGAGACTTCATCATGTCACTCCCTCTCATTAATCAGGTCCTGGGTGCTTAGAAGACATGAATTCTGTAAACTGGTACAAATAAAATCACCCTTAACTTTACGTCGCTTTCCTATAATCTCATTCTCCACTCTTTAACCAAAATCTACTTGCATCTGGAGAATATAAAAAATCACATTTTGGCTTCTCCACAACAGTTCCACTGTTAGTCTCTGTCCTCTGGGAAAACATTCGGCCTGTGTGGAAGGCGCCTATCATAGTGGAAAGATCCAGAAGACCCGGAGGTGTATGCATCTGTAAAGTGAGGATAAACAGTTGCTTCCACAGGGTCATGAGACAAGATCACGCACATGCCATCGCCAGGAGTAAAGCCTTAATAAATGCTGGTTATGAATGACACAGCGATGGCTCCCAATAATGACTGATTTACAATTCTTCCAAAACATTGGCCCAATGCAGTTCTAAGTTGTAAATCCATGTAATTGACTTTGTGAGGGTTCTGAGCATTTTCCACATTTCTGAAGGGATACAGCAACAGAGCCTAACTAGGGCACTTCAGGCTTTGTGGAGATCACCGAGCCCCTCTCCCCATCCTAGCAAAGAAATCACATATAGTCAAAGCACACAATAGGTACACCTCTAGTTATCTGATTATAAAGCATGTGCTGGTTCACCTCTTTGAAAATAACCTAGCAATGACGACCAATGACAAGCAGATGGCTTCATCGCTGCCCTGAGAAAACCAGACCAGACAGGGCTTTTGTTACCCCATCAGTCACGTAAGCTGACTGCATCACGAAGCATCGCCCAGCCACAGTGACATGGTGACTTTCCCATGCGGTCTGTACACTTCCAGTCTGATTGTCCCAGACGCTCAGGGGAATGCAAATAGGAAGGAAACATGCTAAACAATCAATGAACAAAGTTAGGGGGTTTTTTTTGTTTGGGTTTTTGTTTTGTTTTGCTTTTTTTAAGTTAGAGGATGGGAAATGGTGGGAGGAAACAGAATGAGGGCAGATGACAGAAAGAAACAGAGGAAGTGTTTGGAAAGAAAAACAAGAAAGGATGCTGATGAAAAAATACTCCAGAAAAAAAAAAAAAAAAAAAAAAGAAGGAAAAGGTGGTCTTTGCCAAGAAAAATGTGCTAATCTTATGCAGCTAAAAGATATTTTAAGAAACATTGGAAAACTTTCGTCTTTAACTCCTTAATCCTGAACCCTGAAGCACTCCTCAAAGAGTAAGAGGCATTCCGTGACCTCTAGCTATGAGCAATCAGAATGTGAACTTCTTTTCTGGGCAACAGCAGAAAACCGGGTAGCATCTCAACCAAATGGCAAGATTCTTAGGACAGCAAATATTCTTATGGATTTATGAGGTTTAAATGGCCACTAGTTATATATCAATTTACTGTGTATTAGACGCTGCTGTGCATTGTATATTTTATTGAACCCTTACAGCACTTTGTGAAATAGGCACTTTTATCATCCCCATTTTACAGATGAGAAAATGAAAATTAAATAAGGTTGTAAAATGTGTCTTCCTGAAGTCACGGTGCTGTTAAGAAGTGGGCTAATATTCAAATTCAAGCAGACTGGCCACAGAGAATGTGCTTTCAGTACTCTCCCAGAAAGCCTTGCACTGGTCATAATCAATTAGGAAGATTTATCAAACCACTTATTCAAGGTAGCACTGATTTATCAGTTTGGCTTCTGAAGTTCAGTGACCTCAAGTATGCTAAGATGTCTTGTAAAAGATATGCAAATACCTACTAAAACCAAGACCTTATTGCTCTATTAAAAGTCCAATTCTAAGAGAGCCATAAACAATGTGACCCATAGTCTCAGTCACGTCTGGGCAGCCAGGAGAAAGAGCTCTTACACAGCACTCTCTCTGACACTGCTGCTATCACTTGGACTCTGAAGAGTGCGAGAGGCTGGCAGACCATGCTGTCCCCATTAGATGGTCTTGCATTTAAATCATGCATTTCAAGTGACATGGCACTCAGTTACAAGTTCATCCAGCTTCCTCAACTCAGTGGCAACATTTAATTAGCTTCTTAGGATCCTTGCTTTGCAAGTACTTCAGAATAATGTGATAAACATGGCTGGTAAAATAAAGATGCTCCCTGGAAAACTGTTACATAGTCTAAAGATGGCAGTGAGTGGAAGAGTCCATCAAAAGAAAGTTCTCCAATCTGGTCCTACTGTGGTGGATAAAGAGGGTGTGTGTGGCAGATACCAGATTTGAGGTTTGATGTTAGAGAGAAAAGCAAAAAGCAATAAAGCCACTGACCCAGGTCTCAGATAAAGGTATTACATCAACTTCACTTGCAGTATTCTGGTACTTACATATAGCACAGATATTTAAGGATTACCAAAACACCAAAAAGCAGAATGGTATTTATCAATATAGAAGGGAGGGTAAGAAACGCACATGTATGTCTAACAGGGATGACAGAGGAAAGATAAGTGACTGGAGGAAGAGGTATGTAATACTCCAGGAGGACTATAATAAGACTGTTACAAAATTACTGTGATATAACAATGTCCTAGAAGCCCTGACCAATGCAAGAGGAAAGGACTTAAATAAGTGGAAAGTGAAACTAATACAATGTGATGTGTCAATAAAAGAAAAACAAATATACTGAAAACATTGTTTAAAAAAAGAGGATGAATAAGATATCTGTAGTGAAAAGTGTAAAAAATGTAATGGCCACATATGAACCCCCGAATTAGAAGAGCCATATATATTACATAGATAGGAAGATTCAAATACTCCTCAATTTAATTTGAAATGACACCGGAAATCTAATCGAATTCCCAAAAAAGTTGTTTGATAGAATCAAACAAATGATTTATAAAATTCACCTAAGACGACTACATACCTAAAAATATCCAAATAAATGCTGAATAAAAAAGAACAAGAATAGGGGACTTATTACACAAAAGTCAAGATTATAAAACTGTGGTAACTGATTCATATAGTATTCACTAAAGAATAAACAAACAGACTGGCAACTAGAGTACCCCAAAACAGACTTTATGTTGAAACACAACTTTTAAAATTTTAAGAGAAAATATTAAATATCAGCTATTTTTATGACATGAATAGGAACCTATTTCCTGACAGTTACTAAAAGCAAAACTCACCAAAAAAGATGTCTACATTGGACTGCATTATAATTTAAGCCCTTTATATGAAAAACTGACATTGTAAATTTTAAAGAAAGGGATAGGCTAAAATAAATAAGATATTCCTAATATAGAAAACATATAAACTAATGGAAAAAGAAATAAAAATGAGCAAAAAGCAATGAGACAACAAATTAGAGATGAAACCCAAATAGTCCCTAGATAGATAAAAAAGTACAAAACCGGTTTAGGACTATCAAAATTATATTAAAATAATTTTAATTTACAAAATTATAAAAAATTATCACTTTATACCCATGAGAACAGGTATGAGAGAAAATAGCAATGTTAGAAGTGAACATTGGTTCAAGTACTTTTAAAGTTGAAAATGCATATACCACAGAAACTAGCAATTTTGCTTCTTGGCACATGCCCTAGATCACACACACCCAGGAAACATGCATGATGTCCACTGAAGAATTCTTGTAGTAGAAAGAAACTAGACACAACTAGCATGTCTATTATTAGGGAAAAGGGTAGAAGAAATGGTGGTGTATTCATAAGATGAAATACTAGTCAGGGTTTTAAATGAGCTCAATCTATATGAATCAACATAGATAAAACTAAAAAAAATTCTGACTGAAAAGTTATAAAATACATCTGAGAGAATAAAAACAGAAACTGGAAATACACACACCCTACTTATGATGAGTTTGCTTTTGAGAGGAATGGGGGATAATAAACAGTCAGGGAAGGAGTTCTCAGTCACGTAATATTTATTTTATGTTTCAAGGATATTTTTGATGTTGTTTTAAGGTCCAGTTGCCTTCATTAAAAATAATATCTGAAGAAAAATGTCAAAATATGAGCATTTCTTCATTCTAGAAGTCTAATACAGAGGTATTATATCATTCCTTATACTTTTCAGTGTTTTATAAATTCTTCAAATTTTTTAAAAGACCATATTTAGCATCTGATCATGTAACTGTAACTCTTAACTAGGTCAATCTTGAAAACAAGGGCATTGCAATTTCAGAAAAAACACAATCAAAAGATCTTCCTACAATAATATGGGCACAAGGGCTGCCTCTGTGCTAATGCATAGCATTTGATTCAAAATCAGATAAAAAGAAAACCAGATTTAAAATCAGGAAGGCCATCAGTCAGTATGTGCTTTCCTGATAAAGACAACAAACCGGAATTTCTAATCTTTTCCTCCAGACAACATTGACATTGACTGGCACATGTGAGAGTAATTAATAACTCTTCAAAACTGAGATCAATATCTCCCTTTTCCTTTTATTCAAGTGGAAATCACAAAGTAAAATAGCATCAATCTTCCAGAAGCTACTGTACAAAAGAATTTGTCCATTTAAATTCTAGGGAAGGGCCAAACAGGTCTCTGACCTCGCACGCTGACCTTCAAGAGCCACCTGTGGCGTTACCTACAATCCAGCCTCACTCCCCCACTGCATGTGCTGTGGGCATCAGGGGTGGCCAGCACCTGCATCCCATTCCTCAGGGTCCCCCACAGCCCTGCTGATATCATAGCTGCAGTGAGGACTCAGAGCAAGCTCAGACAACGTAGTGCTAACTAGGTCCTGTCTCAAGCATACACATCATCGGTGTTTCTACCACTGTTGCAGGCATTCTCCAAGACATGGGAGCCTGCCAGGCCCAGAGTGAGGAGGAGAGAATACCTCGGGGATAACTTCCAGCCAAGAGGCTACAGGAGTCTGCGAAGGAGAGAACTCCATCTTCCTGCAGGCGTCCTTCAACACAACAATTCTGAGAGGGTTTCCTTGCACCTGTGCTCCAGGAGGTCCCAGCATAGTGACATTTGCAGTGCCCAGCAAAGTCACCTTATCTTGGCGTTCCTTCGGGACCCTTCCTACTTGCTCTCAAACCCTTATCTCCAACTCTGCTTCAGGGGAGGGCAACTTGAGAGAACAAATATCATCTAATGTAGCTCTGAATACATCTTTTCTAATTCATGGATTCTAGTATTTTAGTTAAGTAAAGGTGCAGGCAGGAGTGAAGGCAAATAGGCAGACAGTCAGGAAGAAACATTTTTATGTCTTTTTATTCACTGCTCACCTTGGTTGTACCCCTCCACCCCCTCCCCACCCGGAGAAAAGAACTCCTGTCCTTGATAGAACTCAGGTGGAGGTGACAGACCTAACCACTACTCCACCGGGTGTATCAGAGTCTACTATTTGTAAACTATTTCAGTGCCAAAAAGCATATGTACTGCGAACATAAAAACAGAAACAGGATTAGGTCCCTGTTATAAAGGAACTCACAATCTCATGAGGGAGAACTCACATTCTTGCACGTGCCTGTACACACACACTCTAAACGTGACACATCTAACATTGAGGCCTGTAAATGACAGAATCAACATGAAGTCGGGGGGATTGCTTCTGCCTGGGGCGATGTTCTCAGCACACAATCCGTCCTTATCCAACTCTGGTGGTCAGCATCCACAGTGGCTCCCAATGACCCCGAGCCCTGGTGTTCATACCCTTTTGTTATCTCCTCACTCTGAGTATGAAGCTTAGCGATTCACTAAGTGATTCTAAGGGCTAGAATATGGCAAAAATGATGAGGTGTCACTTCCAAGATTAGGTTACCGAAGACCTGCATCTTGCTGGCTCAACCTGAGAGAAGTGAATTGCCATGTTATGGGCTGCGGTGTGGGGCAGCCATGTAACAAGGAACGGAAGATGGTCTCCAGATAATAAACAGAGCAACTGAGGCCCTCAGTCCAATGAGCTGTGAAAAGCTGAGCAACCTTGGAGGCAGTTTCTCCCCTGGTTCAGCATGGAGAGGAAGGCAGCTCCGACTAACATCTTGATTTTAGTCTTATCAGAGGCCATGAGCCAGATCGCCAGCTACGCTGCACTAGGATTCCTGATCCACACAAAAAAATGATATAATAAATGTTTGCTATTTGAAGCCATTCGGGATAATTCGTTCTGCAGCACTGGTAATGAATACACACACTAACCAAGATTAGACATCACTACTGAAATGGATATAATCTAGACAGAGTCTTTCTGATGTCTAACTCTTGTCTTTGGCATACTCATTCAATAAGTATTTACTATGTGCTAAGCTAGAGACACAAACGTTAAAATAAAAGACACGCTGTACTTGCCTAAGATCTTAGAAGAGTCAAGTTTGCAAAATTTGTGGCAAACCTATGTGTGCCACTTCATGAATTTGTTTCAAACTATGATTTGCTATATGTGTTTAGCTTCTGCTGACTTTGTAACCAATTTATGAAGTATGTAATTAAATGTCTTTGCTAGACATGTGTGCACTTTGTGTTCAGTGAAAGATGTTTACATGTTTGTTCCATCTGCTCAAAATACAAGTTACATACTTAGAAACGATTTCTGACTTTCTTTTACACAAAAATCCTTACAGAAATTAAGTCTTTTCCTTCCACTCATTCAAAAACTATTCCCACAGGCAGAAAATGCATGAAGCAGTGAGCTGGAAAACTTTATATCCAAAGATTCCATAATATTTTCCAAATCAGCTACTTGAGATCTACATTCTCCTCTTACTCTCTGATGAGGCTCAGTAACCACTGTGCAAATGAAGAACCAACACTTAAACATTACTGGACACTGCTGCTGTGACAGAGCTTTTCCATTTCAACACAACACTCACTTGAAAGAATAAACTGGTAAAAATAGGAGCATTCATTTGCTTATTCATAAAAATGTCTTTAGTCCTACTTGTTTATTTTTAAAAGTATCATCAGCTTTCCCACAGAGCGCAAACAGCTCTAGGAATACTTAAAATAAACATGACCGTTGAAATAAATAGAAAAGATAAGGGAAGTGATTTTTCGTGAAGAATTTCACGAGAGTGCAGGCACACTCAGACCTATCAAACTCATATGACTAGAGGAATTAAACTTAAATTTAAACAACTAAAGCAATCAAACTTCTAGACAGATCTTTTAGAGTATTAACTAAATTATCACACAAGTTATGCACTCTTTTAAAAATGTCCCAATGATCTATGACCTCTAATTCATACAATTCTCTTTAACCAACCATGACTTGAGAAAATGCTGACTTTGTTTAGAAGAAAAATCTTGCCTCTCTACCAGTCACTGCATAAGGTAATGGAATTTGGAGACCAGACAGAAGAGGATATGTATGGGCGGTCAGAATCACAAAAGAACTTAACCTCTCTTGACTCACTTTGGGATTCAATCCAATGATACCACTTACTATGGTATTAGCAAGAGCATATCATCCAAGTACGTTTTCCGATTTCAAATGAGATCATACTATACTCTTCCTCATTTCATCATATTTTCTGCACACCTCTTTCCTCATTCAACGAAAGGAATATATTCAGAATTCTATTTAGCAAGGGAAAATAGTTCACACTTATACAGTGTTCTTCAAAGAATACTAACACATTACCCTAGCAACTTCTGTACTCTCACTGCACACAATTGAGGTTTGCAAATTTGCACTGCAATGATATTTTCTATCTAAAAGATTTACCTGTTTCTAATTTTAGGGGGAAACATGCAAGTGACAGACTAAATGGATTTCAGCTATGCAAAATGTCTTTCCACTCAAACCCTGTCCTCAAATCACTTTGGAATAAGAAAGTACCAGGCCACAGGATAGGGAGTAAGTGTAAATTGTGAAAACAAAGAAATGCATGTGTATATTCACGCAGACAAGTCTCTCTGGCTTCCTGGAAATTTTGTGAACATCTGGGCTGGCCTCAGTTTCCTTAATAACACCTGGACAGGCAGCATCTTTCATTTAGTAAGTTTCCATAATCCTACAGCAGCTTATTATTATGCACTTTCAAAATATTTCACCACACTTAGCCCATTACTAGAACTGCTAATGGAAAGAATTATTCATTACAAATAACAGGAGTTCAGCGAGTGTCAGATAACTTCACTGGGCTATACAATAAGAGAACTGACTAGGTAATCCTCCCAGACCTCTGCGTCTCTAAAATAAATAATGCAATGACATGAGATAGCACTTAGCCATCTGAAAACAGTCAAAAGGAAGTGCATGGACAGAAACTGTTCTCAAAAAAGAATTATCCCACAATGAATGAATGCTCACCTTCAGAAGAAAATCTGCACCACGCTAACAAAGATACAAGAGAGACTCAACAGACGGAAGTGCCCACACTATAATAATCTGGTGATATATGGTGCTAATAAATACAAAAAGGATTTAGACAGGTAGCACCGGTTCTTAAAACATTAAGAAAATGGTGACTCTAAAGAGTCATTTCCAAGAAATAAAAGAGACAGCAAGCTGGGACCGTATCTCACACAAATTAAACTGTCCTTTAAGAGCATCGGCCAGCACAAAAAGAATGCATCTGAGGCCACTTGCATCATCCTCATGGCTCTTGCCATGGGTGTTAAATTTTGCGTAACAAAAATTTGTAACTAACGGGTTGGTTCAAATTGCCTGGCAACCTAATCAATTAGTCTGCTGCTCCTGCCCACTCTGCTATTAAACCCTAGTTAAGGGGATGCTCTACTGAATTCTTTTTTCTCTTTTCCAAGCCTTCAGCTGTATCTTTATGTAGAGACATATAAATAGGTAGCAAGATAAATAAATAAACAGATAGGATGATGGTCCTCAGACACAAAGAAGCAGGGTCAAGATGGAATACTGTGTTAAAATCTCACTTGTTTTTAGAGTGATTTTAAACCATTCTAAATTTACAAAAGACTGAGATTACCAACTATGGAGAAATATTCAGCATGAATGGAGCATAAATAGTCTCTAAGCAGTCTACTGGCAAGAGAAACCCTTTCTGTAGTCCAAGAGAAGATTCCCACCCCTTTTAATGCAATTTTGCAATATGTGTATGCGTGTTTAAAAAGGCTTAAGATAGATTGTTGGTAAAATATTTTGAGGACCTATATTTGAAGAAATAACTAACACAATTTCAAATGTTAGTTCTGATCCAGGTATCTTCTGTTTAGGGTTTCTAAACGAGAATGGAATTTGAATGCCTTTGGGCAAAGCAAATGCCCAGAGTTTGGCCATAGACCCCATCACTCCCTATTGTCTACTAGTCAGTTTTACACAGGTATCCGGTGTGTCTAGCCCCTGCAAACATGGTATTCACTTTCATTTGCCTAAAAATAAAATGAAACAGTTAAATACATATTTACTCAAAATCAAAAAAAATGAAGAGTGGCAGCGACCTGGAACAGGCTTTATAGTGAAGGTAAATGAGAAGATTCACTGAAGGATATTAATGCAGTTTTGAAAAGGAATAATTTCTGGTAGGCAAGGACTATTTTCTTCTTGAAAATGTATTATCTAAAAGTTTATTGTGGTCACACCAAAGAACTCAAGCATCTGCTATGCACAGCATGGCAGAGTGAACAGATTATGGAAAAAAACACCGTGATTCGGATGTTGGCTATTTTGATAACTGTAGTTCAGGGCCTTTATTTCTCTGAAACTCTGTTCCTAGCTGGAAGACGAAGGAATTAAACTAGATTAAATCTAAGGTGTCTCTCTTGGACTTAAAATGCTATGACTCTCTAATTCTAAGCACCTTAAGCATTAACTACTGAAGAAAAGGTGACCGAGACACAGACACACACACATACACAGACATACACACACACACGAAAGCTCTAAAGCTGGACTCTGGAGTTGCTGGTGAAGGGCAACCAGACAAATTTTTTTTTTACCTGGAATTCTGCAGTGAGTCAGAGGCTGTGCAGGGACAACGGTCCAGAATTTGTCATCTACATCTATATTCTGGCTGATGTAACCACTATAAACAATTGCCTCATGCCTGTGAGGTAATATGATTTCTTCCAAGGACCCATTTACCATCAGAAGAGACCTTGAGAGATTCTCCTTTACTTCACATAGAGCTTCTATCAAACGATATTTCTTTCAAAACTTTGTTTTGATGGTAATAATAATATATTACATAGATTCATAATAGGATGGTTCAAAAACACAAAGAATTACAATAACCTGTAACTAGCCCTTGAAAATAACACACTTTATTGATCTTTTATCACTTATCTGACCCTCTACTGGGGGTTTTCTAGGGGATTAAGCAATTTTCTTAATCTTTGCAGACTGCTGGGGGGCAGGGGTGTGTGAAGCACAAACAAGAAAAGCTGCAATTATGATGGAGTCTGACAAGCTGAGCTGGCGACAGGCCTGCAGAGGAACACTTACTGGGGCTTGGGAGTTTCAAATGGAAAATGGGCTTCTCTGGACAGAAAAAGAATCCAAGTAAACTCAAGAAAAAGAAGGAGGCAGAGCAAATGAAGAAAAACAGGGAAGAAAAAAGGAAGGTGTGCAGGGGAAGAGGGAGGAGAAAGAGAAAAGAGGGAGGTAAAAGGTGCTGAACATCAGGGAAGGGGAAGGTGAAGAGGAAGACTGAAGGGGAGAGAGCAGACAAAGGGGATCAGCAGCCAAGAGGAGGGGAGGGAAGTGGGTTGCTCTAGGCAGAGGGCAGATATGTGTCCTTGGTGAAGATCTGAGAGAGTTTAGGCTTTTTTAACTTCCCACTGGAGTATGAAGCAGAATAGGACAAACTGGGTAAAGTTAGACAGAAATCACATGATCTCCATCAACTCTGCAAGAAATACTTCCTGGTCTAGCTCTAGACCTCAAACCCCAGTTTGGCTACATCACCATCCCATGATATCCGAAACGAACCAAGGAAAAACCCCTTTGAGTCTCAGAGAGCGAACATCTGTACTTCTATTGAGAATGCTGAAGCAAGGATGATTTTTCTTGCTGGGCATTTATAAGGAAACATAAAGCCTCAAGAGGTGCTGGATGAGCCTTTGGGTAGAGGAAGAAAGCTCGCTTCAGGAATATGGCAATGAAAAGTGGAACCAACAGAGGGAAACCAGGTCCTTAACCAGGCAAGGCTGCTGAATCAAACTTTGTCTGAAGCAAAACTCGTTAGACAAAAATGATCCCCCGATGATCCCAATTACTTTCACCGGGTGAAACAGGTTTCCTGCTACCCTTCCTGGCCACTCTCTACCCCCCAGGCTGGATCCCTCACCAAAATACCACCACATCAACTGATGATGTGAAAAGAACACAAGGCTCGGGTGGGCAGCAGGAAAGTGTTGGCTCCACTCTCTGCTATGGGCGCACCGGGCCCACAGCTGCCTGCAGTGTGGACACTGCTGCTGTGGACAGACGGGGGTCTGGCAAGAGTCTGTGGAACTGAGTCTTCCATCGTGAGCACATCAGACCACAAGTTTGAGATCATTTCATAAAATCAGTGCACTGGAGACAGAGGGCAAGCTGGGAGGAAAAGACTGAAGAGAAGTAGAAGCTAAAAAGAAACTCACTAGCCAGGATTTCCTGCCCCACACAACCTAATCCTCGCACAGTGGCACAGAAGAGCCGACAGATGTGAATAATTACTTAGAGCAGTGATGATAAAAGGCAACAACAATACAAAGCTTTATGCTGACTTGCCGCACCAGCTATCCATCACTGTCAAATCATTTAGGATAAAAAGTATAATAACTTAGGTTAAGTGATCATTGGTGAAGTCATAACTAATAAATCCTTACCTGCGAAACAAACAAAATATCATCCGGCTTAAGAGATTAGCAGGGTAAGAGCACACACTAATCCTTCAAAGATTTTATTAATTTTATTGCAAATGTCACTGAAATAAATGTGCATTCCTTAAGTATCATCTTTTCTGTGCTTCCTCTAACCTCTCCATAAGCAAATTATTCTTATATTAAAACATATTTGCACTGTAAAATAACAAAAGTCAGACATCTTCTTAGGAGAAGAATGCAAATTATTTTTGAGGAGAAAGCACTAAATTACTGTGGCATCCAAATAAAAAATTTTAAACAGTCAAAAGGAAATATCACTAATTTAAAACAATAACTAAATGAAGTTCACAAAATAGGATTTTATTTGTTCCAAGTAACAAAATACCCAATTCAGAGCAGTTTAAACAATAGAAGGGATGTACCCACTGGTTTAATTAAAAAGCTTAATGAGAGGTTTTGCTTCAGACAAAGTTTGACTCAGCAGCCTTGCCTGATTTCCCTCTGTTGCTCCACTTTTCATTGCCATATTCCTAAAGCAAGCTTTCTTCATTTACCCAAAAGAACATCCAGTCCCTCCTGAGTCCATATACTTCCTTATAAATGTCCAGCAAGGAAAAGCATCTTTGTTTTAGCATTCTCAATAAAAGTACAGATGTTCGCTCTCCGAGACTCACGGCAGGTCCCACGCCATCCCAGCAATCACTGTGGTCCACGGCATAAAACAAGGCCAGTCGGTCCTATCTTCATCACATGCTCCCTTAGACCTGAACTGGAGTCAGTTCTCTGAAACCAAATGCAAACCAGGCATTCTTTTCTCCATTTTACTAAACCAAAAAGGAGTAAGACAGAAATGAATGCCGGGGGGAGTCATCATCAGGGTTCCCCACCTTCTAACTCCACAGGATCTCAATTTGATTAAAGTTATAGGCTTCAACTCAAAATTATTTTCTGTGAGAAAAATTAATGTTCCTAGACACCGTTTTATCTTTATAAACCCCTTAGATGATATTCGTCCTATTTTCCAAGAACTAACATAAAGTATGCCAACTAAAATTTTAAATCTTCCATGTTTTGGCCTTATTCACATCTCCCTAATTACCAAGGCTCTCTATACACCAATGCAGAGCTTCCAGGCTTCAAGGAAACGTTCTAGGAATCATACACCAGAATGTACCTCTTCTGGTATAATTACATAATTAACTTTTTACAATTATGAATCAGTTCTATTTTCTCTAGGACCCAAATCATTCATCTCTAGCAACAAATCAGCTTCACTTCCATAGACCAGGAGAGCACACCTTGTAGGACACTACACATTATTTCATCTTGCCTCCCATGGATAAAATATCCAGAATTGTCATCTAAAGCTGGTTGTAACAACACAGCATAGTTTTAGATCCTTAAGGCCATCAGAGAAGTTTTGATGAGTGATACTCATTACTTGCATCCAGTTTATCTGCTTCACAGACACTCATCCTATCCATTTTCCATATTTCCTGGATATAACTTCTACTGCACTTGTCACAGGTGACAATTATGAATTAGGCTCTCTGTCTTGAGCACCTCAGAGAAGAAAAAAATTCCAAGACCATTAAGAGGGTGGTCTAATTCCCTGGATTTAAATCTAGGCAGCAAGTCTGAAGCCAGGCAGTGCTACTTATTTACGGCGTATGAACTTCAAGAGCCAGGAAAGCTAGTTAACGCTCAAGTTTTCACCTCTGAAAACTGATAATAATAGCATCTTTCTCAAAGGAGTGTCTACTACATGAAATAAACTGACACACGTAAAGCACTTAGAAACGGTGCCTGGTACTGAGAAACTCAATGTATGTCTATGAGGACTACGTTAACTATCCTAAATATCACTGAAATACCAGCACACAGTGGTACCCAATAAATACTGATGAATGATAAATCTATTTATTAGTTTGCTCTTGATAAAGACAAGGTCCTCAAGATTAGTAACCCTACTGGGTCAGGGTTATGTTTTAGGTTCTCCTTTCTTCCATGCCACATACTCTCACTGGGTAATTTTGTCCATTCCCATGGCTTCAATCAATACTCATATGACTATACTATCCAATCTCTATCTCCATGCCATTTCTGACCTTATCTCTCCAAGCTCATACACATCCTTCTTATCTACCAGGCAAAAAAGTTTAAATTCCCTGAAATTTAATAGCAACAAAACAGAAATCAGTTCCCAGCCTCCGTCACTGATATAAGGCTATCTCCATCACATAATTATCCTCTTGTTTGCTCCATGATAACCTATACACTCACCCTATTCATCCATCCATCCATCCCTCCATCCCTTTATCCAGGCATCCCCTATTGTGTAAAGGGTTAGTCTTAATAACGCTTATCACACTGCAGTTGTCTAGATACTAGTTACTAGTCTGCTTTCCTCACTTCTGAACAATAAACACCGCTGCCAGGAGACAACAAAATTGGTTCTTGTTTGTCCTTGTATTCCCACCATTGCACAAAGCATAAACACATAACAATTAGCTGCTGGGTGAGTAAATGAATGTTCTCATGAAAGCTGCCCAATGATGGGCTTCTAAAACACTTGTCGTGGCTCATAAGTTAACAGCAGAAGAGAAGTACTCTAAGGATGTGGCCAATCACTATTTTCAGCAAAGAGATACAAAATCCAAAATGCTTTCTCAAATAACATTCTTATGCTACATCCACCAGAAGGCTGTTTTAATAAAGACTAATAAAGATAATAAAGGACAAATTAAATAAGTGTGTGCCTGACAGTTCAAAGGGTCATAGTCTACAACTCAGAAAAACTCGGGAGGGAACTTGTGGAAAGCAGAAACCAAAAGCCCACAGCCAACTCCTCTGTGTGTGTGTGTGTGTGTGTGTGTGTGTGTGTGTGTGTGTGTGCCCATGCGCGCACACACACACACACACACACACACACCCTGACTGGGACCACTTATTAAGGATGAATGCCAGACTTCACACCAGCTTTCAGTTGAGCATAACTTAAGGAAAGTATCTGACAATGACAGGAAGGACTATTATAACAAAAGACACCCTCCTAGTGTGAGAAGGCAGGAAATGATGCAGTCACTGGTCCCCACCACTCTCCACCCCAGCATGACCACTGAAACAAGAGGGCATTTCAAAAAAAAAAAAAAGACTAGAAACTCATAAAAGGAGGAGAGACGAGTGTCTAATCATAATAGCTGCTACTCCATTCTGCTGGAAGCACAGGGGAGAACTGATAAAATCCCTTTCCATATGATTCCCAGAAAGTGACAGAATGTTTATTTCAAACCATCACCAATATTCCTCTACAAGGACAGGAAGCTTAACAAAGGATTTCACTTAAGTCTACTTTCCTTCTTCCAAACATAATGCTGGATCCCCAGCCGCTCTAGAACTGAAGGCTTTATCAGAAAATGTTAATGCCAGACCAAGAGGCAACAGGCAGGAAACTACATGAGGGGAGGGTTGGGGGCAGGGGCTGGATCTGGCAAGGAAATCATTCTTCCCTCAGTTACTGGTGATGTGACCACAGCAGAGGAAAAGGGGATTCTTTAAGTCGTTAACTGTTTCAGGAAGGCTAAATTGTAGAACAGATCAAATGACAGAGGAACTGCCTTGCTGACACAATAGTCTTTTGAAGTACTTGACAAATGATGAGTTGTGGACAGCGGTCTTGAAAATACAGGTAAGTGGACAGTACAGAAGAGGATCCTGTTTCAAGACCACTAATGTGACAGCCATCACACAAAGAAAAAGTGCTTTGACATCAATGTTTTAGCGCATGAAAGCCTTATAAGCACCACATACTAAAGAGTCGGCTTTTTCTAATGCAGAACAACATAAAGAAGTTGGAATTCTTAGGCATTTTGCAACTGGTAGATTTAAACAGAAACAGCTGTAGATAAGGCAAGAGCATAGGTGTATATGTAAATGCACACACTCGCATACACACAAACTCAATTAAGTGCTGCATTTCAAATTATTTTGATTGGTTAAAGTTGTCTAGGCTAGTGTGGCATTAGAGATGCAAAGTTTCATTCATGAAATTTTAAATAATGGTGGTAAGATTTATCTAAAACATACAAGCAGAACCTAAATATAAAGCACATGAATAATAGAATGTGCATGAATTTTGAATGCTTATTTTTCAGAAGAAAACAAAGAACTAGATGCGTGAATTCTTGGAGTCTCTAAGTGTAGCCTGTATTTGCATTTCAATAGCTTGCAAGGTAAGCTCTGTGAAATTGGTCAAATGCACAGACTCTCATCCTGCCTCCACCCCAAATCAGTCAATTAGCTTCTAGAGAAACTGGCATGCAGAAGTTAACATCCAGCATCTCAAACCCCATTCCGGCTGACACAGATCAAAATAATTTCAAAGCAACTATGTCAAGGACATAGGTTTTCTATGAAACAAATTCTGGATAGGAAGCTTATACTATCAGGAGCTCACATCTCAGGTGGCTCGTGCACACACATGGAAAAGAAACAAACAAGGCAATACTGAATGAGATTTGCACAAAAGAGAAGAGCACAGAAAAATCCGAAGACTGACAGCCAATACCTCAAAATGTTTCTCTAGCAGACTAAAAGGTGAGCTTGGCAATTTTTGTCCACTTAAAACAAAGGCATGTTAGATGCCAGTTCTGCTACACTGATTGATACAGATATGCTCTAAATATGAAACACCTGTGATTCCCCACCTTGCCCCAATCCACACACTCTAATGCTGAGTCTCTCCTGAATAGCATTTTTCAATCCTCCTATCAAAAATCTGTACTGGCTCTCTATCAGCTACTTTTTGCCCTAAATTCCCCTACTCCAATAGTTACTTTCGATGCCCCTGAGAGCAAAAGCACAAGACACAATTATTACATACTTGAATGATGCTATCAACATATCATGTCTTTCTAATTGCAGCACTTTTCTTCTTTCATTTTCTGCCTTGCAAAAGATTTTTGTCTTTCTTTCTAATAAAAACAGGGACTGATAGAAACCAGAGATAAGTCAGAAGAGCAAGCATTATGTCTGGCTCAGAGCAGATACTCAAAAACTAGCAATAGAGACTCGAGTTTAAGAAATGAAGAGATATATGGTAAGTGATCTTAGCAATAAAGTAAATTTACTAAGTACCACTCACCTCACCACAGTTAATGTTATGGACTAAATGTCTGTTTCCCTGTCCCGCAAATTCTTGTTGAAGCTCTAATCCCCAATATGATTGTATTTAGAGGTGGGACCTCTGGGAAGTAATCAGGGTGAGACTAGGTCATGAGTGTGTGGCCATGTAGCGGGATTAAGACTCTCACAAAAAGAGGAAGAGTAGAGCTCTCTGTCTCTACCACGTGAGGATACAACCAGGAGGCACCTCCCACCAGACAGACTACACAGATGCTGCCAGCACCCTGACCTTGGACTTCCAGTCTCCAGAACTATGAGAAATGTATGTCTGTGTCTACACCATCCCATCAATGCTATTTGTAACAGCAGCCTAGACCAGATATTTACCCACCTTTAGAGTAGTCCTTATGATCCTAACGATGGTAGTTAGCATCCTCACATTATAGAAAATAACCAAACTTTGCAAAGTTTGAACCTGCTCCAGTCATACAGATAGGATGTGGAAAAGCCACATGGTCCAAGGGAAGCAGAGAACGAGAAAAGTGGAACTATTTAGAAATCAGTGACAATGACAACAGTGATGACTTATTATATTCTGAATATCTGCTTGATACTGTTCAAAGTATTTTACATGCATCTATCTTACTTTTTCAATACACCTGGGAGGTAAGCAGTATGCCCATTTTACTGAGGGCAAAATTAAAGTTTACAAGAGAATTCTCAGCATAATAAAGCCAGGCAATAAAACACATGCAAACAGAAGTCTAGTAGATTTCAATGTCGCTGCTTCTAACCACAGCACAAGCTTTCTCCCTGTGTTAATCACCACTGTAATCCTCATGCTTGAGAAGAACCCATAACAATAGTAGTGGCTTACAACAACAAGCACTTATTCTCTCATTGGTAGGTCTTCATGTAAACTCTGGGTCTGCTGGTCTGGGACCCTGGCTTATATAAGTCAGCTCCATGGAGGTTTGTTCTGGGACCCAGGCTAAAGGGGCAGTGGTGATGCAAGGTTTGTTCTGGGACCCAGGCTAAAGGGGCAGTGGTGATGCAAGGTTTGTTCTGGGACCCAGGCTAAAGGGGCAGTGGTGATGCAAGGCTTGTTCAAGACAAATCACCGAAGTGCAAGATGGCCAACCCATGTGTGCAAGCATATTTCAAGCCTCTGTTTATGACACACCCACTAACAACTCATGGTCAGAGCAAGTCACATAGCTAAGCCCAAAGTCAAGTGGGGGAAAATAAATCTGCTCATGATGAGGCTTGGGCAGGGGAGTAAGTGTGTGTGTGTGTGTGTGTGTGTGTGTGTGTGTGTGTGTGTGTATGTGTGTGTGTATACTCACACACATATAGACTTCCATTACAGAGGAGTGAAAAAGTAAGAACAGTTAAATATATCACACTAATCAAATTCAATCTGTAGTCACTGTGATGTCTCTTAGTTGGATTGCTAAATAGTTAATGGAAAATGGATCTGAGTGCTTAATTTATATTTGGAATAAAGTTTTAATGAAAAAACGTAAATAGGGAAATCAATCACATTATCCTATCTTTACCTTCACAACAATACTAGATTGAGAGAACAAGCAATTAGGAAAAATAAAACTATCAATACCTCATTACAAAAAATATCATTACGATGAAAACAGTATAAAATGAAGTACGTATAGATCTCATTGAGATCTTACTAACTTTGAGCACTAAGCTAAAAAAAACAATCCATGAAAAGATTTTTAATGTTTTCTACAATCACACTGAGCTCATTGCAATACATCTACCTCTATCTCCCCAACACTTTACTGCAGATCTGCATGCATACTAAACTGCTAAGCAGAACTTGGAATGTGTTGCAGTTAATAAAGTTATCCCTGGATTTTTATGTTGCCCTTCCCCAAAAAAAGTAGGGGTATTTTTAAAATCAATATGATCAAACATCTTTGTGTAGACATATACAAAATGAATACAGTGAATCAGAAACTGATAAAATTGTACATATGCCATATGTCTTTCTTGGTTGAAGCCCCTATCTTCAATTACAGATACTCCATTCAAATGGAACAAAAATCTTGGTTGAATGTGATGCAATCTCACTCAGGTTTTAAATTCACTCAATGTTTCATGCAATATGGTATCAACCTCATCATCTTCATTTAAGAATGAATTGCTTTTTCCATTACAGCCTCTAGTTTGAGATGTTTCATTTTGTCTTTTCAAAATTGTATTGGAATGAGACTTGTAAGCAAGTTGTCAAAGTTGGAAGCAATTTGCAAAAAGCTCCCCCCAAACCCTACATCTTCAAAAGTAGATACATTATTTTCAAGACCTGACACTAAACTATAAAAATTACTTAGCTCTCTATGTAATTTTAACCAGCTCTGCAAAATAAATGTTAAAATACACATTATGATCATTCTTTAAAAGGATACTAACAGAAATTTATTATTATGGGAGAAATTGTGTTCTCTCTTCATTAACAGTCTAGTTCAATTAATTATTTAAAGAAATTACATTCAGGTTTGACCTCTCTTTAGAAGTCCAAGCCCATATATCCAAAGACTGAATATCTCTACCTAGAAGCTTTCCCAGGTGCTTCAAACTCAAGATAAATAGAATCAATGAAAAATCTCCTCGCTATTCAAACAATGTTTATTTCTTGCTCTTCTTTGTTTCTAATCATAATGTCTAAAGCCTGGCAGTCACCTCGAACTTCTTCCATCTCTTCTTCCAAACCACCAAGTCTTGTTAATTCTACCTTCAGTTGCTTTTTCTCTCCTTCCACTATTAACTACTCAGTCATCTCCTCCTATCTCACTTCATAGCTGTACCTGATTTCTTCATTAATATTGGACAAGAGATCTGACAGTTCAATATTTCTGTGGCTGCTTAAAATCTGCCTCTGACTCCCTACTGTTAGGCCACAAAGTGCTAAGACCTCAACATGGCATCATATTTGAAACTCTGCTCATCACTTCCTGTTTCTCAGGTGCACCAACTGTATGTAGCTTCTCGTAAAGAGCACACCTGTCTACACCCACACCTTCACACAAGCTGCTATTTCCTCTGCCTGGAACACCAATCTTGCTTAATAGCTCCTGTTCATCCTTCTTCATCCAGCAGAAATATCCACCTCCACAATATCCAACAGAAATATCCGCTGTAGCACAGCGGGCACGTGCCCCCATCCCTGCATTGGGACTGGTATGGGTTGAGACACTTGCTACTGCAGAAATGGCTATCTCCACCGTATTCCAAACCCTCACAAGTCAGTGCTATTTTCTAATCAGTTCCATACTGCAAGAGCTTGGGGTAGAAGTACATTGCGTATATGTAAGAGAAAACACATAACCCTCTGACAAAAACCTGTTCAACATAGAGTACTGCGATTACTAAACATTTGTTGGAAAATAAAGGCAAAGAGAGAGTGGAGTTCTGTCCTTGACTGAGTCAAAAGCATTCACATTCACAATCTAAGTAGAATAGTAAATGCCTTGAGAATTCTGCAAGTACATTACCGAGGATCCATGATCAGGCTTCCAAATCACAGATCTGTGTTCTCTCTAGTATTAGGAGAATGTTTCAGGAGGCAAAGCAACTATCTTATATTTCCATGACCTTGAGGTGGTTTCCAGTGTAAACCACGGAACACGTGGCAGCAATTTAAAAAAGAAAATTTTATCTGGATCCCACCAGTGCCCTGGGTCCTTTCAGGGTTAACAGTCTAGTCTATTCCCAGCCAGAGGCCGGTAACAACTGCCCCCTGTGGTGGGTCCATTTATGGTTTGAGCTCTCACATTACTACCAATGCCATCATTTGGGAAGTCAAGAAAGAGAATGAATATATCCTCCCTCCAACCGCCTCTTCATAACACCTCCATAAAAACAAACCCGGGGCTCACTGGAAGAACGGGGGCCAGACCTCTGACCCACCTGTTAGACGTTGTCAAACCTTACATTTGGAGATAAGAAGCAGTACGTTTCATGACCTGGGGGTCCCAGGGACACATGACCCACTATAAGCAGTGGATCTGAGCACTAGCTACACACCACTGAGTGATGCCATTTGACCGATGTGGACTGACTCCAGAAAGGCTTTACAAAGCTCTCCAAGCGGTTCGAAAGGACAACTGAAGTGAGCCACTGTCCCAAAGTCTGGAAGCACAATCACTTTAGAGCTGATATACCTTTCTCTCTTAAAAGAAAATGCACAAAATTTAAAAAAAAAAAAAAAAAGTCTTTAAGAACTTTGTATTAATAGTAGCAAGGAGTAGAAAATATTTTCCTGGACAATTGAAATAGGTCCCCCAAACCCAGTTCTGGGGCTGATTATAAAAGCTATGCAATGTAGTGCACCCTGGTGGAGTAGCAGTTAGGTCAATCTCCTCCCAAGGAGCCCAAGCCACATACCACTGGGTTCAAGTCCCAGGTCCAGACTAAAACAACCAGTGTGAACAACTAAATCAAAATAAAGTGCTTCTTCCTTCTCTTTCTTCCTGTCTGTCTATCCGCCTTCTTTCCTGCCTGCAACTTTCCTTTAAAAATAAATAAATAAATTGCTATAGAAGAACTTTAAGAAAAACGATTCTTATGATTCTACTATCAAGATATAATGTATTAACGTTTAGTGCATTTTATTCCCGTTATTTCAGATGGAGAACAAGAAATGAATGTGTTAATAAATGTTAGAGATGATGGTTATATCTAGTCTTTATAGACTTCATTTTAATTCATCCTTAATTCTGCAATAAGTATATTACTGGTGAGGAATTATCCAGCCTGGCCCATATCATAGGGCTAAGTGGCAGGGGTGGCTTTAAATACTCAAAGTTCACACGTGCTTTTCGCACCCCCTCCATACAGAGTCACACACACACACACACACACACACACACACACACACACACTCTTACCTGCTGCTTCTGCACACACACGTTTGTGCATGCTTACATTTTACAGAATTATACGTACATTATACACACAGTTTAGTAACCTATTCTTTTGTCTTTCACTTAACACGATTGTCAGCTTTTCCCCAAATCATCAAAAAACTGTCAATGCATGATTGTACTGCCAACATTGTCTTCTAATAAGCTTGTCTCGTAAATCATTAGCCAATATCCATGCTTTTTATTGCTTCCAAAACAAGTACATGATTTCTAACACACATCTACTGTTACTCATAATTTATTTGAAATGTAAGTTTCAATAAATTTAAACACTCTATTTGATTTCAGCAGAATGATGCAAACAATAAAATGAATGGTTACTGCATGCCTATAGATCTTTCTAAGTTCATGTAATTCATAATTTTATAGTTTAGTTTATTGATTAGCTGGTCTTTCGGTTTCCTTGTGTCTTTTAAAATTATTCTTTTAAATAATTTTACTATTTTAAATGCAACTTATTATTATTCTTACCTACTTAGAGAAATCTTTTCAGGCAACTTAAAATTTTTTTTTGAAAAAATGTAACAAACCACACGACTATAAAAATGAAGATAAATGTTGAAGACAAATGGTGAAAATGTAGTGGCTAATTTTATCTAGAGAGCTGCTGCAAATGAGTATGAAACTCTGTTCTGATAAGCTAAGACAAAAATAGAAAGACATAGCTCACTCTCGTTATCTGATTAAAAGCAGCATACCAGGTTCATCTAGGAAGGAAGACCCTTTTTGAATACTGAACTCTAAGCGAATTTATCATATGGGTCTAACGTAAGAGAAAACATAAAACACAGTGGATAAGGGCTTCAAGGGGAGTTTTAACCGAAAGCACAAAGATGTTTTCTCACAGCCATTTTTTAGCAGCCCTCAATAAAAGCCAAGGACATAATATGAAGCTGTAATTCTGTAAAGGGATTTCGAGGGGAGCAGAGACGGAGGTTGAAGTGTGATAGGACCTACTACAGGGCAGACCTCAGGGAATGTGGGAGATGAATGGTAAGAGGTCTCTTGGGCTGTTCCTCTCACACATCACTTCCCTGAGCCAGGTCTATAGAGCAGAGCAATTCAGAATTGAAATTGCTTGCAGGACCCGAAGTGCAGGTAGCCTGCATTATTGATTCAGGGGAGACCCATGTGCTTCAGACACGTAAGTGGAAAGGGACAAACTAACATTTTCCTAAGAGCCTGATTGGAAAGACATCACTATATGAAAGTGGGAAAGGTTGGGGCCATGACTTCTCACAGAAAGCAGCTTTGAATGCATTCAAATGTTTGATCTTGGTTCGGGTCCCAGTAATCTGCACTAAGAAACCTGAACCTTAGTTTTAGTTGGCCAGATGCTAAGAGCAAGGGGGCAGGGGAACATGTGCTCAGCACGAACCATGCCGCACTCACTTCCACTGCCCATCACACCGACTCTCCAGTCTACCCTGGGCCCTGGCAGCCACCTGTGTGAATGGCATGGCCGGACTCTCTTGCCCACCGAGCTTCTGGTTGGGTTTTGTCATAAACACCATCAGCCAGAGCTCAAACAGACACAAGAAAGTAAACCTGAGCTGACCTCCCTGCAGAACCACCATGAGCTGGCTGTGTCCCTTCACCAAAGATTCCTGCCAGGTGCTCTGTCTCCAGTTCCATCACTGCTCCCACCAACCCTCCCGCAGGCCTAGTGATGTCAGTGGCTCCCTATGGCTTCTAGACCCTGGTCCTGTACACCTTGTAAACCATCCCATTTTATTAAACTCTCATCAAATTATCCAACTCATGTACCTTTTTACTACCTGAACCCTGTTCATGATACCATACTTAATTAAAATCACATTATGCAAGGCTCTGTGACAATATAGAGGGAAGTGAGCTAAGGTTAAATGAGAAGTACTGTGTACCAGACACTGTGCTCAAAGGTTTCCAAACCCCTTCCAGCCCTGAACACTTCATTTAGTATCTCCCCTTTACAAATATGCTTAAGAAATTTGTCTAAAAGTTACAGAGCTCTTCGTTACTACTAAATACATAAATGACTTTAAAACCACCAATCACCAATGGGTTTATAGTTTCAGACATTCATAAATAAAATAATTTTAAAAGAATACATCATTCAATAGGATGAGGTATGCAAATCATACTACAGTCCCTGAAGAGGGCAAGATCGAATTTTGAGCAAGAATTTAGACAAAACAAGGAAAGAACATTATAAGTAAATAAGGTACATGAAGCCTGGAGAGAAGTGATGGAGCAGGATTTTAGAAGGCAAAGAGGTGGAGATGTGAGCAGAAAAGCAGATGGAGATTGAATTACAGGGAGTCACGGGTGTTTCTACTCTTCCCTGAGGTAGATAATTATGTGGAAGTGTTCAAATCAGGGGATTAACGGGGGGACCTGGGCTGATAAGCTGGATGCATTAGAGAAGAGCAAAGATAGAGAGGACAACAAACATTTTAGAAACTTGGGTGGGAAAGGGAATAAGCCTGGCCTGTAGACATATTTTTGTGGTAGAATTGACAAGGTTTGATGACAGTGGTCAAGAGTGGGAGAAATCAATGGTGGCAGCAAGGATGACTTGGAAATTAGTATTTCATTAACAAAAGTATTCAGAGATGACAATTTTCTGGTTTTTTATCAATATAAAAGAATAAAAAGGTACACATGAGGTGGTATCAAATTTATTTTATGCTTTTTTCTTTTAAAAAATGTTTACTAAACACTATTTAGAACACCCAAAACATGGAAACAACCTAAGTGCCAAAGAACAGATGATTGGATTACAATATTGCATACATACACTCAGATGTTGAAAAAGAAAATGATGTGAAATCTTGCCATTTGTGACAACATAAGTGGACATATATGGGATTGTTCTAAGTTAAATAACACAGGAGACTGACCAATACCAGACGATGTCATGCATATGTGGAATATAAGAAAGCAAAGCAAACAAATGGACAAAACAACAAGCAGACCTCAAACTCTCATAACACAACAAAGTTTACCAGAGGGAAGGGGGTGCGGTATGGGAGAAAGGGTAGAGGGATTCAGTGGTTAGTAGTGAACATTATCAGAGTTTTGGTGGTAGGCTTCATATGACATCATACATCTAACGAATAGTGAATCTTCACCCCTAACTCTTTTACAGTGTTGTAAACCAATGTAAAAGCAACTAAAAAGAAAAAAGAAAGTTTGCTAAGAAAAACAAATCTGAGAGTACCAAATAGACATTTCAGTAAACACAGGATTTTGAGGTACATCATTCTCATTACCTATGGATCAGGAAACTGAAAATACAGTAGTTTGTCTCCAATCAGAAGCAGAAATTGAATTCCTTCAGTGGGTAATAAACACTACTCAGACATGGAACAAGTGGTCTAATTAACTACCAAAAGTTTGTTGACCAAAGTTTGTTTATTCTGTCTCAAAGCCATCTCTATGCCTTTCTAGAACCTATGATGAACAAAAGTACCTTATACCAAAGAGGAATTAGTATTAACCTAAGTGTTTCTTTTATAATCCTCTAAGTAGACTTCTTCCCTATAATCATCCAGAGTCTTCAAATGAAAAAGAACAGAGTAGTAATCCCATGGGATGATTCTGCCATTAAAGTTTAGGTAAAGTGTAAACACAATCCTAATTACATTTCAAGTTGACCCAGAAGAAACAGAGACATCATGCCTCAAACAACTGATAAAGCCTCTATGAAACAGATATAGTTTGATACCCAGTCAGAAGGTAAGAGCTTACCTGCTTCTGAATTCCAGACCAAAGTCAGTGGAAAATCAAAGTCTAGGCCAAGGTAAGAATGTTAGTTTTGTTGTTGTTGGTTTTGTTTTGCTTTTGGAATAGAGAATGTTTACGAACTGGTTCCAAGAATGTTAGTTTTTATCATTGTTTCAAAAAAGATGGTAGATGAGATCAGGATGAAGGAAAGTGAAAACAAAGAAAACAAACAATAAAGTAAAATAAAAACTGAACACAAATCTAGGAATCTAAATTATAAAGATTTCATTGTCTTTAAATGGTATCATAAAGCACACTAAGGGAAAAAAATACATTTTTAAAATTCCAGCTGCATGTGACAGCCTATGAAGTGGACAGAAAGAGCAGTGTTTAATTAGGGAGGTGGGAAATCAGCAGAAGATGATGTGGGGCAAAGCAAACCACCAGAGGATGACAAAAGGAGTCCCAGGAGGCCTCTCTGGGACAGCCCTCCCTCTTTCAGTGATTCCTTATTGCTTTAATGAAGTCTGTTGTTCATTTTTCTCCAGCCTTGGGATATACCACATTAGGGATAGGAACACTTTCATTAAAACAAATAAAAGGGAAACACATAACAGAAATCATTGAAACAACTAATTTCGCTGACAGTTAAAAAATATGATCCGTGTGTGAGGAATATTAGGCCCGAAAGGAGCCAGTTATCCTTTGACGAATTAGACCTGTCTAGAAATTCAAATTGCCCCAAGTCCAAGGTCTGCCCAAGTCCATCCATCCGTCAGAAATGCCCCTGTTTTGAGATGCAATCTGAAAAGTTTGCCAGATTCTAACCGTGGAAGCCATTGGGGCCTCTTGCTCTCATTCTCATTTCAAAGGCAGTGATTGAAGTGCTATCAGTAGTACTGGAAATATTAATACAGTGCACAGAAAAGATGGAAAAGTGCGGTCACTTAAGATGAACAACTCAGCTGCGTTGCCATTTTATGAGGTGGTCATGCCTTGAGAAATTGTATGTTCTGACTAAAAATAATTTTTCAAAGTCCAAATTTTTAAAACACCAGTGGTACGCCTGTGCTTTCAGAGGTAGAGGTACTGAAATGAAAAAAAAAAAAAAAAAAAAAATTGGTTCTAAATGCATATTGCATTATTCGATACTAAACATGCATTGAAAAATTAAATTTTAGAGAGTTAAACTATTTGTGTGGTTCAGATTTTTGATGCTAGGCTTCCAGGTATTTATAAAGCTGGTTGGTTCCACACACCAGGCATCTATTCAGTTGTGTATATGTATACATATATATATATATATACATATTACATGTAATATAAAATTCTCTAGCATGTCATAATGATTCCTGTAAATGTTTATTTTCTTTACTAAGGATTCTTCTAACTTAAAGATAAAAGTAAATGCGAATATGGAGTAATTATTTCATCTCACTAGAAATGATATAGAATATTATAAAGAAAGCTTTTCAACAACAAAGTATTGAGTAATACTGTATGTCAGTCTATTTATTATACAGTCTTTAACTTTAAAAAACTCAATTATACCTATCTCCTATTTAGCATACTCAAAAATCTATGTTACAGGAGAATAAACAGACAACACAGGTATGTGACGTGCTCAAGATGACCTAAGCCACACAGGCCTAGAGTCAGAATATAAACATGTAGGTTTCTCCAGCATCACTACTACAGGTGGACCTCATTCACATGTTGAAAGGTTTCACATAGTGTATATTTGTAAATTAACTTAATTCTTAAATTCACTAGGTGGCGTTACTCTTATAAACTCCACAGTGACATCTTTTGTAATATAAATAAATAAATATGTGGAGTATTTTGTAAAAAAGTTTCTTAGTACAGAAATTTCTTAAAGCAGCTACTCTGTATATGTGATTTTTTTTAAATATAGTAGATGATGAAAAACAGACTTTGTTTAAGTCAAAGTAGAGTTGGCTTTGAGGTGGGCAGAACTTTTAAACACTTTGATATTATTTCTTGAAGCATGAAGACTTTTATTTCAATCATCATCGAAAGCAGACACTCTTTATCCATTATGCAGTAGATTGCAGCAGATATACTAAAACTACGTTAGAACAATGAAGATATAACACTCAACGTACCATAATAACAAGTGATGTTCCAAGTCTTTCAGATAGAAAATAGCCCCATTATTTTAAATAACCACAATGATTTCTTTCTAAAATTAAAAGGTCTTTGAAATAAAAACCCCTCAAAAGCACCATACTTTTCAGGGCTGACATTATGATAAGACATCTGACAGAAATAAACCATAAGAGGAGTCTACCAAAAATACATTTTAAGTTATCTAAAATAGATGAGAGGAAAGAGAAAACTCTAAGAATTGTCATCAATTTACTAATAATCTGAGCCACTAGGAGTTCAATAGTTTATCATCTTTTTAACAAAGAGTCTTTTCATATTTAGCCAGTGACCCCAAAGAGGACATGGACCTGCACAGACAGCTGTGCATTACCAGAACTTTACAGATGTGATGAAAACAAAGAAAAGGAAATCCACAGTGGTGACTAACCACACTGTGCATTCAAAACAATGACCACACTGAAAATCATTAAAGACAGTCTGTTTACTTAGGTTTGGAACAATAGATGACATTTAACCCTGACTTTTTAAATCCTTCTTTGTTTACCTGCAAATAATCCTTTGGTTAAAAGATATTATTAGAGTGATAAGAATAATATTAATATTAGTAAGGGTACTTAAAACAAAAAGCACTCAGTTACACGAGCTGTGTGAGTCAAAGACCGTGAAGGAGTGTCTGGAGGAAGCATGTCTAAATGTGCTGAATATTCTGTACTCTTAAGTATGTAGTGTTTCGTTTTGCTTTTTGATTTCAAAATAATGAATGAGAATTTAACAATGGCTAATGATTAGAGTCTTTCAGCAAGAAAAATAATCCCTGATCTACAGGAAAAAGAGTGATTAAGGAGTTAAACATACTAATTTTCAGCATACTTATGTTTTGGCTTCCTTAAACTTACAAACCGCCAAGCAGATCTTTTTTCTTCTTTTCTTCTTCAAGTTTTACAATTTTCCAACTTTTAACTTGGAATACATTTGTACACTGAAGTCAAAGTAATTTAATTAGAGAAACTCGGGCACAGAAAGCATGGCAGTAAGATACATATCTTTCCTCATCTCAACATAAACAAATTCCAGAGAACTTTGACTGAGCTGCCAGTAAAACTTTCATCTTACTGACGGGAGGAAAACTCCCAGCAGATGTACCCATCTGTAAGGAGATCAGACAGACGCTGCCGCGGCGGCCGGTGGATCCCCACACGAATCCCAGTCCTGTGTGCTCAGAACTGAACGGAGTTGCTGCTGCCCTGGACAGACTTTCCAGACACCTGACAGAATGCCAAACCCAGTCATCAGCTGTCACTACCAGCCACGATCTAACTATTCTGGAACAACCAGCGGAAAGAAAAAACAACAACAACAGCAAACAAACAACCAGTAAAGTATCAAACTCCAAGCCCTGTCCATTGTCTGGGACACAAGAACCTTTCTCCCAGAACCCTGGGGAGTGTCACTGAAGCCTGTAACTAGAGACGCAGGAGACCGCGTTGCCAAGTGGTTACCAGGACGGTGCGTCTATTTGTGCTCAGTGAAGGAATGAAAAGAGAACTTGGAAATTCTCCATGGCTGGCCGCTGACAATGCTACATTTCAAGAATGGAAGGATCTCCTACCTGGAGCCCTCTTCGTCTTAGAATGCTGGACTCATCCATCTCCCCCTCTGTTTTCTCTGAGCCTCTCACAACAGTCTAGCCATGCTGTACTACCTCCACTTCGGCGCTAATTCAGAGCCCGGCAGCTGCTAAACACTTACATCACGCTCTAGCTGATTGGAGCCCCGAGTCAGCTGGTCCCGCTTAGTTATGCACTCCAGCAACTTCGGAGATCACGGGAGCTTGCAGTTCGGTGGGAGAGCGCAGCAAGTGGGCTCAGAAACCGAATGCATTTATCCAGGCGGAGGAGGCTCCTGCTATTAGACAGGAAATCATGGGATCCCTGTCTCTTCTTCTTCAAAATGCTGGCCCTTGCATTCCGGGCGACCGACCAGTAAATGGCTTTTGGCAGTGGCTTCGGGTCAAGCCCCTTCTGAAGCAACTATAAGGTCAAAGTGGCGAAGTAAATCAGCGGTGACAGACACCTCTGTAAAAGGCAGCCGCTGATTGGGACGGTGAAAAACTAGGACACAGCTGGTCAGCCAAGCAGCACCAAGGTGCCTGGTGCTCATCTTTTCTGATGGCATCAAAGGAAAAATGTTGCCAACACAGACACACGTTGCCTGCTCACCCGAAAGGGAGGGCTCAGGGCTGCAGCTCTCCAGCCACTGGGGAACACTTTACACCTCCCGGTGTGAAAGCCACTTCATTCACATAAATGCCTTGCCAGTCAGTTCCTACCCCAAAGAAAGAAACATTTTAGATTTTCATTTCCCTCATGATAATAACTTAGTTCTGCTGATACCTGACCAAAATGTAAAAAGTGGGAAGAAATTTTAAGAGCTGTCATTAGTTGGCATATTAACCTATTTATAGGCTATCAGCAGCTAAAAAAAAAAAAAAAGATTCCCATCATGTGCAATTTCACAGTCTGTTTCAGCTTGTTTACTCTGCTCCTCCTCATCTTCTTTCAATTCAATGCAACCAGGAGATGAATATTAAGTTTTCATTACTGGCCTGGAACAGGAGTAACAATATATGATACTGCCCATTTATAATAAATTATTCCCCCTTGATTTCTACTCTAAAGATATTTAAATCGAGAGAACAGTTTGGTTTTAAGAGGCAGAGCCTGAGAACCACCCCCTCCTTCTCTCTGATCCATTAGGCAAAGCCTTTTTCTTCAAAGAAAGATAGTCGGGAAAGCAGGCATACATTTTTTAAAAATTCAGTAATGCCTGCATTTTACCTAATCCAGACACCTAGTGATTTCTGAATGTGGGGGTGGGGGAGGAAGTATCTAGTGATGCTTCCCACCCCGCCCCAGCCCCCACGCTGTTACACCACCTTTCTGTCTCTTTCTGCTGTCAACACACTATTAGACTTGCTATCAATTGATTAGATTATGTCATTAAAATAGCTCAGGGATTTATGAATCTAACCACTGAGGAAAATTGATTACATTTTATGTTCCCAAACCAGCTTTGCATACAACTCTAGACATACAGAGAGAAACCTTGTCAAAAATGCCACCCCTTACCAAGGCATCAACAGAGAAAGGTGGCAGGGTGTTTTTCCACTTAGACATGCTTTCAATGCCACTTAGGGAAGAAAACCTCAGAGTTTTTAGTTCTTGCTCATAGGTAGAGAGGAGTAATGTCATGTCTAAAAGCAATGAAAACAGCTCCGCATTGATCGTTACTCAAACCCAAACGTACCCATAAATGCTAGCATGATGTAGAAAACTTTTTAAAAGAATAAAATCATGTTTAAATTGAAGGACCCCCCAAAAGAAAAGAAATGACAAGAACAAGTCCAAAGACTGAAAAGTGGGGGAGACTGACTTGTCTTTGGGGGTGGGTGATGTATAAAGCTGGTTAAAAATTATTTTCCCACCCTTCTTCCTAGGTCCACCTATACTCCATTTTCCTGCAAAACAAAGACCTTTCCCTTCAATGAAAACAACAGAGGTGACAGCAGTTGTTGCCCTTTCTTGTTCAAGTTACTCTCCTGAGAAAGAATCATAAACAGTTCCCCTAATCTAAAGTAGCATTGTAGACAAAGTGCCTTGGAAGCAAGTCAGAATATTCTTAGCAACTTACAGTCATTGTTATCTGCCCACAGGGGCATAAGAAGTCCTAACCGCTTCTAGAAAGAAAGAAAAAAAAAACCGACTTGGTCCAAGAAAGTGAATTTTTAAAAGCAAAAGTCAGGTCCTTAGATTCTGAGGACTATGACCTTCTTTGAGCTGGTCCTTCCAGGAAAAAGTGGACTCTAATGGAGAGCATCAAGTTCTTACTAGAGTGAAGCAAGGGAAAGGCTTTTCCTCTTGAAATAAAGATCCTATGTGGCCAAGAAAGAGAATGCGGGCAAAATAAAAGATTCCACAAGTATTTTTTTCTGTGACCAATCAAGTAATCTAGTTCCAAGTACTATCAGGAGACAGCTGGAGGACACATTGTCAAAAAGTCAGCTGATATATATTCCAGATAAGTAGACTTTGTGTGTCTTAGTCACTTGACAGCTTGGCTAGTTTGGTGGGTAGAAGCAATACAAAGGAAGTTGGCTGAGGGTGAAAAGTATGTTTCTTAACAAAGGAATATTTCGAGATAAAAATCTAGGTTAGTATTCAACCATTAACTAAGTCTAAGATGAGGATTATGACCATTGCACCATCAAATCTAGTATGAAAAAATATCGATTACCTGTCAAAATGTATCATTTTGAGGAGTAATACACATACATTTTAAAGAAACAAACCCAGCCAGAGGCAAAAACATTTGGGACAAAAATGAAAGGCTGCTGAAAAATAACATCAAGCAATAATGGTTTAGCAGAGGGAATAGTAAAAGGAAAATTGCTACATTTACCCTTTGCTACATATTTTCTCATCAAGATAAGCCATGTGTTGAAATGCAATAAAAGCTTCAAATGATGACACTATTCACAGGTAATAATTAGGAGCCAGCCTAATTTCCATTAATAAACTCATTTTTCCTACGATTTTATACCTTCATGGAATATGTTCACAATATTGTGAGTCAATTCACAAAGCATCAACCTAAACATGTATTGCTTTTACATGTGTAATAAAATTTGGTAGGCTTTGCCATTAATGGGAATCTGAAACCTCAGGCTTCAGGGTACTGGATCTTTTAAAAAATGATTTATATAGATACATCATATGCGTACTTTACTGTAATGTAGATTCAAATTCCATGGGCACTTTCCTAAGGGTCAGATTTACATTTTATTATTACAATAAGTGACTCACAAAAACATAAAACAATTGTAAATCCCAACTAATATACACACATTTTCACAAAGAGGTAGACTGAAATTCTGTAGTCATTGTCCATAGGTATGCCCTTTGGTATGAGGACACAGGTTTTGTTAGCTGACTTACATGGTCAGCTATTTTACACAATTTAGCAACAAATTACTGCTCTCTTAATATCTTGAGATTTCAACCACTCTTCAGCAACTGAACTCTCTGAGGAACTGCTATGAGCAACTGATGGGGGAAATTTCCAAAGTTAGTCTTGCCCACTACTCTCCACCAGCCTATTCCTCTCCCTGCCAGCTGTTCTCAACCTTCAACTCCTGCACCCCAATCCAGAAACCAAGGGAGCTGACTGATTCTGAGGAGAATGAGGGGACCATGCTGTGGTGGAGGCAGAGGCCCCTCTCTCCACATCATTGTTCTTACTCTGTCCCTCTCCCTACCAGTCAGAGGTCTCAGTGTACGCAGAATCGATTTCTAGAAACTACCACACTGTGGTGGGACTGCCCCTTAATGCTTTCTTGTGCATGTGTGGTCATGGTCACTACTTTTAGCAAAGTAGACAAATATCCGCAAAATGCATATCCTGTCCATTACTTTCAGACAACTGACCAAGAGTTCATATATCTCCATTTATGTTCACTTATGAGGTAAGCTGATATGTCCAAATGGATAATTCCCTCCACTATTTCACTGATTACTTTTTCCACTCATAAGAAAACTGCCAATGGCAAATGAATGTGTTATATTTAAAAAAAAGTAGTGTAAAGGTCATAAAGTGTTATGAAAATGCCATTCATGAAAATGCATAGACGTCTCAATTATTGTGAATAGAATCATACTTCTGAGTCATGTAAGTAAAGAGAACCTTGAATATCATTAACCAATAAACTCTGAGATTCATTCAAAATATACATTTCAGGGTCTACATTTAATATCTTTTGTAATATTTGTATTTTATTTCCCCTGTCATTTACTTCTAAATATAAAAGCCAACATTTATCTATCACATACAATTGTGCCAATCACTATTCTTAAGTTCTTTATACAAATCATCTCATTTAATCCTTACAACTGTCCTATGAACTGGGTACTATTATTACCCCCATTTTACAGATGAGGAAACTGACACTCAGAGAGATCAATAGCTTCCTAAAATTACACAACCAAGAAAAGACAGAACTGGGACACCAACCCTAACATGCAGGTTTGGGTTCCTAACCACCCTACTGCCTGTTAGAGTTTAAGAAAGGAAGAAAAAGTGCTTTTAAGGTAAAATGACCATGTGAAAGGTGTCAGATTTTGGGGATCCTAAGGGGAAATGAGCACATTCTAAGCTGTCAGTAGTCACAACACACCAGAAAGAACATATGAAATTATGGACTCCACAGGCCATGTCTCTAAAGGAGGAGCAGAGACTCAGCTGTTTCAGGGCAGAAGCAGATAGAGGCAGAGGACAGGCCAGAGACAATTATGGGGTATGGCTTCTTCTTAAACATCTCTAAGTCTCCAGGGGAGCCGCTCTGCATTTGAACAACCCTTCATCTCCCAGTTCTAAAATTATAGTTCTGAATGTAAAACTCATTTACAATAACATGATTTCACAAAACCAAGGGCGCCCTCCCATTGTCATGGCAGGCATGAGACACAGCCCATGTACTAGTAGGCCTTCAGCATCTCTTTACTTTCTACTTTGAGAGTCTTCACTGTTTCTGGAATTCACCAGTCAAGGTGCTCCTTAAATTGCTTTTTCCTTTCAAGTAAAATGACTCAGGGCAAAGTCACTCACCCTGTTCTGAGCATTGTTGAGAAGAGGGGGAGTGGAAGGGGAATCCCAACCCTGATTTCGTTTTCGGAAGTCATGACTCTCCAGCATCCTGAGAAGAAAGTGCCAGGCAATGAGATCCAGTCCCAGTTCAGGCTCAACCAGGGAAAAACCCACTAGCCTGGGGCAAGTCTTTTTACTTCCTTGAGTTTCAGCTCTAGTGTGAAATGAGATGGGTTTAGCATCTGGAAGCTGAGGAAGAGGAGGAAGACACTTGCTGGGAAGCTGAGGAATTGGTCTCACTGCCTCAGGGTTAAGAGCAGGACAGGCCTTTCTGAACACCCAGTCTCTCCCTCCAGGTTATTACATTCCCACAACATCTGCTTCACACACTCAGCTACCATCCTGGCTTGAAGACCTCTTCATCCTGACCAGGAACATGCAGGAGGCTGAGGACTGGGCACAGCTTCTGACACTACCACCTCATCGCCACTCTTCCAGGTCAGAAAGCAGCCAGTGCTCTGAAACCAGAACAGGCTGAAACAGGGGTGCTACCTAGATGTGACAGTATTCCAGTTAACTCCAAGAACAGTTTCAATACCTGGAGACAACTGGCAGTCATCTTTACTCCTGTCTAACATTAATACTGGAACATCTCTATATTTCTGTCCTGTGTTATTAGTCTAATCTCTAGAAACACAATTTAGTCAAGTAAATGGAAGTGAACCTGATATTTATCACTAATGCTCTAAAAAGTAAAAACACACCTGAAATAGGTTCCATTCCATTTAAGTCCCAAGAGATAGTACAGTCAGGAATACACACTAAAACCACAGATTTGGTGCACGCTGGTGGCCTAGTGGGTTAAACCGGGTGTGGTCCACATACATCCCAAGGTCACGCGTTCAGGACCCGGGCCTGGGTAGACAACCAGTGCTGAACAACTGAATAAAATACATAAAGTGTTTCTACCTCCAAAAAAAAAAAAAAGAGGGGTGTACAATTCACTAATTATATACCACAAATTCACTTTCCCTATATTTTAAAATAGCCATTTGAAATTTTTAAATAAAACTCTACACTCTAAGACCAAAAAAGTTAAAAGAAATAGCACTTTGTACTGTATGTGTCTTATTAGCCCCAAAGAAAACAATTTAAACCTGTCAGGAAGGAGACTGAAACAAAGAGCAGGCTGCCTTCCCAGGAAAGATGGATTTCTCCCCACTCCGAAGAAAAGGGAGGATCTAACACCTTCCCACTGACAATGCAGCAAAGTCTGAATTTTTCCAAAGAGTAGCAGTTTTTAAAACACATGTTTCATTTAGTCAAATTGCAGGTGGGGTCAGTAGCAAGCATATGCCTATGAAATATGCTGCACCCCACGCCTCTGCATTTAGCTCCATTTTCTATCCTGCCTGTAAATCCTGAAGACTTTTTAAATGCATGCAATTGGTGATTTCCACAATGGAACATGCATGATTTCGCTGAAGGCTTTTCACAAGAAAGCTATATTGTCTTGACGTTTGCATCACCTTTTTTTATCTAATTATTTCTGGCATATTAGCCATCAAATCACTACTGACAATATGACAGGAATCATGGTATTGAAAAAATTACATCCTAGGAGGAAATAATAAAATATAAATCACATACATAATTTTCTTTTGAACATTTTAACAATGACACCCTCATATACATATGAAATATAGCAAACTATCCTCATAAATGCCCTAACATCAATCACAGAAGGAAAATACTCTCCACTTTGCGAATACACGGATATAACAAAATACAGCATTTCTAATAAAACTGAGTAATACAACTTCATTTTTTTCACAAAAGAACATTTATGAAGATCTGACAATTGGAAATAGTGCCAATATATTTTTTTCAATTATTTCCCTTCATCTCTAAATGATACACAGCTACCATGAGGGCCATGAATTAATATGTGGCAAACTCCAATACTTCATATTCATATATAGACTAAGATGGGAATTGATGAGTACGTGTCATTGGAGTATTGCCCCTATAGGATGGCTATCAACTGCTGGAGCTTTAGGAACATATATGAATATGTATATTATATGAGTAATAATATTGCTAGCATCAAGTAAATATCATATGAGCTTCTGAAACAGATGTTCTTAAACTTATTCCTAAAGTTATAAAGCTATACCTGAAAACAGACAAGAAAGATTATATTTAAAAATTTGGAGTTCTACCCTCCATCTTCCCTCTATATTACAAGCCACTGAATTAGAGAATATGAAAGATAAAAACTTTTTCTTAATCCTACAGCAAGAAGCAGCTAAGTTCCAGGTTAAAAGTACTAGCTAAACTGCTCAAAAAAAGTAAATACAAAATGGAAAGAAAAATCTGGAAAACCTTGTAAGAAGACATAACCAGCTAGTCACTTTGGAATTTAAAACCTAGCCAAAGACAGGATGCTAAATAAAGTTAGGGTGGAATTCCATATATGAAGTTAGCAAGCATTCTTTCACGCTTTCGAGGACAATGTGTGTTGCAGCGGCATATGTTACAATACAGACCTGCGGGGCCTTCTGCAAAATCATTATTCTAAACCCTACGTTCACGTGTCGGATCTCAGGCTACCTTGAGGCATCAGGTGAGATCAATTCTGAGGTTTGGACTGGGAACCTCACTCTGATTAGTCTGCATTGTACCCAGAGAACTAAGTAGTATTTCTGGTGACTATTCCATAGTCACTGAGCTGCCAAATGGGGTGTGTGTGTGTGTGTGTGTGTGTGTGTGTGTGTGTGTGTGTGTATAAATACATACATACATATACACATGTGCTTTTTCAAAATTAATTTTATTTCAGGCAAGAATACAGAGTTTCAGATGTTTCCCCTGAATCATGTCTGTCATTCCACTTCTCCCCATATTGGCTTTGCTGTTCTTTCCATCATCCTGCCCTAACATGTCATTCAGAAGGGAACAGAAATAGCTGCCCATGACAATCCTTTCTGGTTGACAGAGAGTAAGTACTCCTTGAGACTCGATCATATAACACAGTAAGTAGTGTGTGGCCCACTTCTTTACAATATTAACTCTGTCTTCTAGCTTTCCTTAAATGTACTCTTCAGAGAAACACAAAATGCACTCCAGATTCTACCTCATTAATCCTCATCAGTTTCTTGTGAAGTAGAAAGGGAAGAGACTGGTTCAATTTACCAACGAGGAAAGTGAGGCAATAAGGCTAAAAGAAGAGCCCAAGGTCATGAAAACAGTAAAGAGGAAGAGCTAACAAAAGAATCCAGGCTTCTCAGGCTGGGTCCCAGAGCCCAGAAAGGAGCTGTGTTCCCAAACTCCTCCCTGTCCCATTGGACTTGCACTGTCCACCGTCATGGCTCCCAAATCAGTCCGAGAGCAAGGGCTGTGGGATGGGACACAACTTTCAAAGATACATAAAAAACTAAGAGAGAGAGAGAGAGAGAGAGAGAGAGAGAGAGAGAGAGAGAGTGTGTGTGTGTGTGTGTGTGTACACACATACATATGAACAAAGAAGGAGAAAGAGAAGCATTAAATGAAGGTCAGACCAAGGATATAGACCTGAAGTCACATTAAGCATTACCTGATGACATAGTATTTATCTCCCTCCAGATGAATAAAAGGATGTTGAAAAATGCATAAAACCATCTACAAATTTGTTTGTTTTTGTCTGTTTTTGTGTCTTAAGGAAAGGTGCAGGCAGAAATTACGGAAAATAAGCAGGCAGGCAAGAAGAGAGATGAAGAAGACACACTTTATTTTTATTAAGTTATTCACAATGGTTGCTGCCCGGGGTCCTGAACCCTGGATCCTGGGATGTATGTGGTACTGCTCCCAGGTGTACTGGACCGCTAGGCCACCCTATCTGTTTTTGTTTTTTGTTTTATGTGTCTTTGGAAAAGTTTCTCTCTATACTATAAGAACACATAGTCACATGTGAATATTCAAAATACCATAATTCTGGGGTCATGTCATATATTTAGTGCATGGCTCTTCCCTAAGGCCTTGATAAACATCCTTTGGGTTTTTCCTTTTTCCATCTCTGAGCTCAAGAATATTAAATGCATGTCTAGCTTTCTTAATAATATTTTAAAAGTATAATACAATAGATGTCTATCATAGAATATCTGGAACGTACAAGAATATCATAAATTCATTTCTAGTGTTAATGAACAGGACTTAATACATTTAATTTTCCTAACACCAAAATACACACACACACACACACACACACACACACACACACACACATACACGCGACTTGGAAGTTTCTATGAAAAGTTGTCTTCAAAGTAGTAGAGTAAAACTAATGGGTGATGTTATCTGAAATCAGTATACAACGGTCTTCCCCAAAAGTGAAACTAAATTAAAAAATTTTGATCCTTCTGTGACTTAATTTCTTACATTCAATTACCCTCTAGTCTATATAAAAATGCAGTAAGGGCTCCAGCATATTATCGTATAAAATCAAGGAAATTTATCTCAAGTTTTACAGACTGATATAAAGTCACTATGTTCTGTTTGAAATCCCCAGCCCATTAATTTATATTCATTGATCTTAATGATATCATTAATGCACAATGTGTTTCATAGAAACTAATTGTATTTTGCCAGAATCAAACATTAACAATTATGTCTCCCATTATCACCTAATAAAATAAAATAAAATTTAAAAAGTCTTAGGCACGTCAGAGAATATTTTGATATGGTAACTGATCTGCATTTTAATGCCACAATAAATTGACCAGATTATCATCAATTAGATAAATTAATATTCTTTAAGAAAAGCAACAGGAAATTCTGTTAGAAAACGACCATACTTTATACTCACTTCCTTGAGCTTTATTGAATATGGGCTTAGCCCTCCTCTGTCCCCTTATCTAAAGCTGGCTTTTGTGACTCAGGCTAATGCTACTCAACAGAACATATTCCTCTTTAATTTTTTATACTTATCACTGCCTTAAGAAAAAGACAGGAGATTACAAAATCTATGCTTGTCAAGTAAAGAAGAAATATCTATTTGGGCAATAAAAATGCTCAGAAGTGTATGAATTGATTTGTTTAAATCATTCCATTTCTCTCTCTCTCTCTATATATATATGTATGTATATATAATATATGTACAGATACATAAGTACCTGTAAATATATGTACACATACACACAAAATACCCTCTACATTCAGGAAATACCCTTGATACAAAACCTGATCACTAAGCATATACTATGAGTCAGGAATTAAGATAGATGTTGAGAAAGAGAAAAAAGACTCAGTTCCATTAGAACACAGTCATGGGATCCCCAGACACATTAATAAATAAAAATTAGCAGAGCCAGAAAGGTGCACACACTCACATCCAAGGTGCTGGAGCTGCAGAAGTGCCAAGGACAAACTAGGAAGATAGGGCAGCAAATGAAGGAGGTTTGGGGCAAGGAGTTAAGGAAGCTTTCAAGTGCACCTCCCTGCACAGTGCAGTCACCTCTAAATTTCCAAAACTAAGGCCACATCCACATGCTTCCCAGGCGCATATACTGTGCATATGTTTGGGAACCACCGGTGGAAAAGGGAGAGGAATACTATAGGTGGGGCAGGAGTGCAGTCCTCCTTACTGCTGACTTCTGCAATCTTCCCTAAAATGATTATAAACTTAAGCAAAGGGGGGCGGGCGGAGAGGGAGAGGTGACGGGAAACAGGAAGGGAAAGACAAATGGATTCCCGTGGCCATAAAAGAATATGCCTTTAATCTATTTTCACCAAAGACTAGCATCTTCATGGAAAGACAAGGCACTCTTTGTACAATCTTTCTCTAAAATTGAAGCTCAGTGAACTGGTTAAGTCCTATCTGTCTTGGCCTTACTACACACATTACATGACTCAATTATTAAAAGCAAACAGGATCTTTCATCTTTTCCTTCACGAGGTTTCTCCAATGCCACCGAGCTCTGGTGATGATTTCATACCTCAGCTGACAGCCTTGAATGTCCATCACCACTCTCCTGTGAGACAGCAGGAAAGGACATTTCTGACTGAGGAGCCTGTTAGTTCTGTTCTTTAGTTATCCTCTAAAACAACAACAAAAAAACCCAACTAGATATAATGGGGTGTATGTGTCCTGGCTATTTTACCTACAGACAATATAAACAGAGTAAATCTGATTTATTTATAAAACTATACCTTAGGCCACCAGGAAAAATACAGATTTCTTTAGGGGAAAAAATTCCAATATTTTACAGGAAAGTAGGATTTTTTTATAATCCTGATTTGCCTTCTAAATTGCATGTTTTAGAAATATGTTGCCATTTTCACTACTCGGTTTTTAGAAAGGACACTTGCATTAAGTAGATACATTGCTTCCTTTGCATGCTTCCAAAGAAGCATCTTTACCACCTTTGAGTATAAAAGCAGAACCCTCTTAGCATGGAGTCACTGATTTACTATGGGGTTTGCCTGCACATGAGGAGAGACAAACAATGCCTTCCAGCAGTATGAAGTTTATTCCTTCAAAAAGTTATACCTGGTGTGCTCTGGCGGACTAGTGGTTTGGTCAACCACCTCTGGCAGAAGCACAGACCACCTGCAAGCCAAGGACCCAGGTTTCTATCCTGGGCCAGGGAGAACAACTAAATGCACAACTAAAGAAAATACTTCCTCCTCTCTCCTCCTGCCTGCCTGCCTGCCTGCCTACTCCCTTTCACCTTTACTTTTTTTTAAAAAAAAAAAAGTTAGACCTAACATGTTTTACTAATTTTTTTAAAGTTATTAAGGGGTGTGTCCTGGCAGCTCAGGCGTTAAGTCTATAACTCCAACATGGTTCATGTAAAGCCCAAGGACCCAAGTTCAAAACCTGGGGTGAGGAAAAAAATCAAAATGAACAACTAAATAAATAAATCAAATGTTACTTCCTCCTGTCTTTCCCTTCCTTCCTGCCTGCCTACTGGCCTTCATTCCTGCCTACTCCCTTCCTTAAAAAAAGAAAAAGTAAGGGAAGAATTTATCCAGCTCAATTATTCACCATTTTATGAACATAATTCGACTACACAGACCTAGGGTATGTTTATCATATGTTACACTGCCTAAAACTCACAATCCTATCAAGATTAACAGCATTCTCTTACTTACAACAGTATCTGCAGTCCAAATGTTCTGGAAAACATTTCCACATGACATGATAAAGCACTTTTAATATCAACCAGGCATGCATCGAAAAAAAGTTCTTCCTAACAGTTTTCGTACAATGAGAGAATTGATTTTGAACACTCCAACCTTTCCCCCCAGGTGACTGAGGGAACCACCTTGTACACAGGGCATAGCTTTCTCTCACATGTGTTATGGAAACATCTTTTTAAAAATTCCTCGATGTATTTACGTTCATGGGTTGCAAATGCGATTGGCTGACACGCCACCTAGTGGACAAAATATCATATGCGTCAGTGCACTTTGCTGTCGTCTTCCAGTTTTTAAAACTGAGTTAACAGAGATGAAGACAAGTGAAAATACTTTTCAGGAGGGTAATCTCACAATAAGCAAAGAACGTGTCCTCTAGGTGTGATGGTTAGTATGACGCTCCAGGGAGAACTGAGCTCGCTTGCATACTTAGGACTGCTCACCATGCCTGATTAGAAGCCAAGGAGGCAAAGGGCAGGAAAGACCCAGGAGAAGAGAAAGCTTGCTTAAGACTAGGATAAAAGACATCACCTCCCTCTCCAGCTCATGAGCCACAAAGGGTCTACCTAGCTCTGACTACAAGAGGATTCTCAACTTTTTATAAATAACATGTCAGTGAGGTGCCTTCTAATCATAAACGGATACTTTGATTCCGTAACTTGTTACTAGTCCAGGTTAAAAATCACAAACACTCTGAAAAATACCTGGAGCACTTCCTTCCCTGAGGTTCCAGAAGGAAACAGTGCTGATATGGGAAAAGGAACCAAGAAAAATCTGTTGATGAAAGCTGCCCATGGGAACGTATCTCTCCTCTTAACCCACACAGGCCTGGGGAATCAGGCAAAGTATAAAGGCTGCCCATCATCTCTGACCTAAATTTGCAGGAATGCCAGATGAAGAGGATAATTAAAGGCCTATTTAGACTCTTCCTCCTGTCTGTGATGCCTATCTAAGGGAATCCTGCCCTCTGAAAATAATGTTAAGCTGCACTGCAATTCTCTTCCCTCCACAGTGTCAAGTTTGTATGTGACATTCCTTTCTCCACTACAGGTATGACTTACCAAGGATGCCTTTTTGCTGAAAATGTCAGAAATGGAAATTCTAGGTTCAGAACTAAAAACACTCATTTCTTCTCAATGGGTGAAATATCTACTTCATGCAATTCAATTAGCAATTTTATAGAATTCACAGGTATCTATCTCCTGCTTTGCTCAGTCGGATAATTTATAATTGGAAACACAAGTGATGCTGCCAGGTTTGGACATTCTGTTCGGAAGTAGAACTTTAGAAAAATTCCTTCCACTTCTGTCTTTCCTGTGGGCAGGAAATATGGGCGAAAAAGTGCAATAATACCAGATGAGTGACTGCAATCTATTCTAGGTCCTTACACTGAAGTCTTGCTTGCCTATGGGAAAATAACTTAAGACATCACTTCCTTAAATCTGTCTAATTTCCTTCAAGAGGAAGATAATACACCTACATACATTTAACCCTTCAGTAATTTATTTGGGAAGTGTTCGAACCCACAGAAAAGTTAAAAGAATATAACAGTGAATATACTTAAAGTCTTTACCTCAATTCACCAACTGCAAACATTTCTCAGCTTTGCCTGGTGGCCAAGGATCCCTGGAGCAGTCCCATAACATTCCAATGTCCCAGGTTCAAGGCCCCCATGGGGAGGGGACAACCAAATAAAAGCTAAATAAAAAATAAAGGGAGTACTTCCTCCTCCTCTCTCTTCCTGCCTGACAACTCACCTTCATTCCTGCCTACACCTTTCCTTTTAAAAAAAAAAAGAACAAAACAAACAAAATCCCTAATGTCTTTGCTGTAAATATTGGTGGAATACAAAACAGACAAAATTTTTTCAACTTAACAGAAAAACCTTGAGATGAAAAGCTTCCCACAAAAAGCTGGTAAATGGTCAATACCTATACACTGGGCAAGATTACCCAAGAATATTTTTAATCAGCAATTTGGCTCTTTAAAAACTCCTAGAATGGCATATTGGTTCTCACAAATATTTTCCAGGACACATTTCAATAAGAATAGCCAGTCTGGGCATGTTCAAGACCTGGGGGCTGGAGGGAAACAACCAGAGTGAACAACAAAATTATTAAAATAAAGTGCTCCTTCCTCCTCTCTCTTCTTTCCTGTCTACTCACCTTCAATTCTGCCTGCACATTTCCTTAGACAAAAAAAAAAAAGTATGTCCAGTCTTACAGGAATCCCAGCAGTCTTTCCAGTTCAGAGGCAGAAATCATCCAATGCACACCCTGCATTTTAGAGATAGGAACACTGAGACCCAACAATGCAAATTCGTATCCCCATTCACCTTGTACCCACTATAAATAATACACTGCACAACAAGAGAGGTGAGGACTTGAGAAGGACAATGAGCCATGGGGGAAGATGGGAGCTGAAGGGAGTATGAGGAGGTGGCCAGGCATGGTGAGGGGCAGCCACTCCCCAAACCCACTGACATTCACTCGTAGGATCGCTAAGCTTCAAAGGCGACACAGGAGAGCTGCTCTGCAGAGCAAAACAGAGCCTTCTATTCCCAGATCACAGAATTCCCCTTTCCATCCTCAGCCCTGCATTCTCCTCTAGTTCAAAGGTCTGACATGCCTCATGCAAGGCAAACATTCTATTCCTCTTCGTCGATTATGCTGCTCTGCTACCTCTGGCTAACTCTTCCACACAGGTTCCATCCAAACAAAGCCTTGGCCATGGCAAATGAAACCAGCACCCGTGCCCCTACACGACAACCACTGCTCCAAGCAGACAGAGGCATGGACTCCTCTGAGGAGATACAAGTTTTACATTTCCTCAGCCATGCTGAAGCTTTCGTGTCAGAGATGAGATTTCCTCTTCTATGATGGTCTTCTGCTCGAGAAATACAAATGCTTTTGTTTCAAAAATTATCTCCAGCCACTTTCAAAATCCCTGAATCAATAAAAATAATTCAGCAGCAGAATATTAATTTTCTGTAATACATCTTCTATCGATTATTTCCCTGGCATATTTCCTGGTCTGGCGTGGCTCTGTGGTCAGCCCAGCACCCACTGGCTTTATTGTAATGATACTTATTGACAGTGCTCTAATGCATAAGATCACACCATCATCCAGCAGGCCTGCTCTGACCTTTTACAGTGTTATTTGCTGTTCCCGGACTCAAGCACAGGCCCAGAAGGTGAATATAAAGCAGTGTATGGTCAGCTACCAATTGCTTCATTTGGAAAATTAGGGCACTCCTCGACTCCTTTGTAAAACACTTTGAGGTACCTTGATAAATTATAGTCCACATACACAATTACAGTATTGATTCTGCGAGTCACCAGGTTCTCTGTCAGTCCCTGCTGCATCCGCAGGTATCTTTTTAATATCGTTTCTCCTTCCTGAGAAAAATGTCCAGAAACCTGACAGGCACCATTATTTAAAGAATGTGCAGTGCCTTCATCAGCTGAGAAAAACCGAATCAGTCTTTTTGTTCCTTTTAATGTGCCCAACTGCCTCTTATACAAACCACACCACTAGGACCCAACACAGGACTAAATCAAGATGTTGACGAGATTATACTTTTTGACAAGACTCACTGCTAAAATGCTTAAGGTAACAGATGTTAACCTACCCAGAATGTACAAGACATGAGAAATACTCTGAGGCTTTCCCAAGCTCTGATATGCACCCGACTGCTGGTATAAACCCAAGAAAAAGAGGCAACGCGAGTGTGTACACAGAACAAAGTACCTGGTTTACAACACTCCCTGAATCATTTTCTCAGTTAAAGTTTGAACATGTATTTGTTTCTCACATTGAAAACACAGATCAAGAAAGAATGTGATTTTTAGGTTTCACTCGCATCTTAAAAGGCTGTCACGAAAATAAAGAGTGCGGTTGTGGAGTAATAGGCTCGCAAATGAACAGGGTGCACGGGACCACTGCAGTCTCTCTGTCACGGCCAGGCAGGCTTCCACGGCAGAGCAGGGGGCAGCGGAGCATTACTGACATCTCTCTCCAGCTCTCAGGGACCAACTGTCAGGGAGTCGGATGGCAGCGCTGAGAGGCCAACATGAGTTTCTTCTGCCTGCAGATTCTCTAGGCCCCTGCCCAGCTCCTGCATGTGCTTGGCCCTCCTCTATTCCAGAAAGTCATTGGCCAGAAAGCCTCCAGAGATAGTTTTCCTGCAAAGAGTTTCTCTTAAAATGGCAGAAGCCATGGACACACGGTAGTGTAAACTGGGAGCAGCCTTCCCATGACTTCTGCTCTCAGGGATCTTGCAAAAACCTTCCTATCCCACCTGGCTACCGCCTTGTGCTTCTTAAGCGCAGCCACACATTTGGATGATGATCTTTGTGTGTAGACAGTCGGCCATCACAGTCATTAAAGAACAAGGAGGTAGGAGAGGGGAAGGCAGAAAGCACTGCACAGGAGGAGGGGAAGCATCTTTTTGGAACTGCTAGCCAATAGATTCGATACCAGCAGTGTCGAAGGAGCAGACAGGCAGCTAAATGCAACATACCTGGTGATGCACTCATTTGTTTGGGGGCCATGTTAACTATTTACTTGTTCACCAAATGTTTCCTTTGTTTCTGAGTGTGCAGTTAGAACACTTTCCCCAGCTTTTGCATGTGGGTGTGGTCACAAGACTGAGTTCCAGACAACGACCTAGGGAGCAGATGGGTACCACTCGCTCTTCAAGGTCGGGTCTGTTAACATTCCCCAGGCAATCCTTCCCTTGCTTACTATTAGTATCTAGTTGTCAACATCCGCTGGGGCCTTGGGAGTAGCATAAAGACGGCAGAACTTCTGTTAGCCTGGGTCTCTGAATGAGTGTGTGGAATAAACCACATCTTTGTCCAACTAGTCTGTAAGTGAGGAAGAAATAAACTTCTCTCATGTAATCTGTTATGACAGGGAGCACTTCACACCTGCAATGCACTCTTAGTTATGCTCATTAAACACTGGAAGAAAACTTACCTCACCAACAACTACAAATCATCCTGCAACTAAAAATAATGACGTATGAGCATCTTCCCAGCAGACGTCATAGAGGTAGGAACTGCAGGGTTTTCAAATTTGTTTCAGAGTTCACCCCTAAGGGATTGGTGGAGCAATTTATCTAATGGTGTAACCATGAAATAAAATACTATGTCACCATTAAAAGGGACACAGTAGAGTTTTATGTGCTGTTCGGAGAGATCTTCATATTAAATTAAAAAGCGAAGCTCACATAGTGCAAAAAAATTTTTTATAATTATCTATTATGGAAACATAAGATTTTTTCTGCAAAACACTTATCAATAAACAAATAACAGTGATGACCTTTGGGGAGAGGGACAAGGAAGAGAAGACATTATTTTATACCTGTCTGCATTCTTAGAATTTTCTAATATTGCATACAAATGACTTTTTTAAAAAAAAATGGCAACAATGTGGGCTATTGAAAATTTTTTCAAACATCTGTTCATTTTTTTAAGAGTTACTGCTAAAATGCAAATCAGCAGCAATCAAGACAGGATTTTATCAGTGGAATGAATTTTTTCCCCTCCTCTCGGGCAAGTTTTCCCCCAAATGATATTACTGCAGATCATAACCATATACATCATAACTATACAGATGTGGATTTGCACTGTTGTCACAAATGAGGCTTCCCTGTTTATTTTTTTTGAAACTCAGGACTCCCCTATTTGTTTATTAGAAAAGTAACATGTGGCAAGAGCATTTCCCATTAGTGACTACTGAGAGAATGTCTGCAGAGACAGCTCCACATAAGTTCTCTCCCAGATGAATTAATATGCCTTTCCCTGCTCTGTCTAAAGCTATTTGTCTAAACGCCACATTTGAAGGGGCTGGGAGAGGAGGCACTTCACGTTCCCACTCTGCAGAAAAGCAGCAAGAAAGAAAACCACAGGCTGAGAGGCACCCAGGGGCGCGCCAGCATGTTTTGGTTGTTCTGTCAGTAGGAATGCCCTCGCCTAACCCCGAGAGAAATTCTGGGTCTCTTTTAAACATTATCCTTCAGAAAAGAAGTACCTCTTGCACCTGAGCATTCCCCGGGAAAGTATAAAAATGTGACTTAAGATTCAGAGGCTTGGATTTCATTTCCGCAGCAGTGGAGAAAAGGCTGACCTGGGATATGGGCACCACAGCCAGTGTAACAGGCACTGGCTGAGCAGTTTGCTATTTTGTTTAAATCAAAGGAACACGATTCCACTGGAATAGAGAAGTTAAGGTAGAGAAAATGTGCGCTTAAATATTCTGAGATAAGTGGTTTATGTGATGGTATCCGGTCCCATAACCAAATGTAGAGAAAAGGATGCTGCTGGTGAGGTGGAGCATGGGGGATGCAGGTGGGAAGCCCGGATCAAGGACAATGAAGGACACAAAGACACCACCCTGCAGGTTCCTTAAGAGTTCAAGGTCTCATGAGCCAATAGCACAGAAAAGAAACTACAACTAGCCATTTTTACCTAATACATGTATATTTTTAAAAAACCAAGCATGCCTATACTTGATTTCAACTCTACATTATCTTTATCTTTGAAGCAATTTGAGTCAGGAAATAAGATCATTTCTTTGATTTTGGACTGTAAAATTGACATCCCAGTTAACCCGAGGTGCTCAAAAATGAACTGAAAGTTTCACAAGCCAGAGGGCCTGCCCAGCATTGCTCATATCAGGTCTGCATCGTTCCCAACCCAGGCACACCTCTGAGCATTCCTAAAGAACAGTCCTAACGTAAAACGTCAGGCTACATTTTAAAGCAATATTCACAACAACATTCTAGGACACGACTGAGCCATCTGATCCATGTCGCTGACTTGGCAAGCTGGGGGCTGTAAAAGCACCTAGGAAAAGGAGGTATCATATATTGCGTGCCCGCCCCCCTCCCCCAATTATAATTGTTTGCAGGGTTTAAAATGTACTTGGAAAAAGAAACAGCAAGGGAGGCAGGCTTTGCAAAGCCCAGGCTGACACACTAAACATCGTCCTTGGGCTATTATAGTCAAGGGTTCTTTTCTAGTCCAGCCTCAAGGCAGAGGGAGGTAGATGCTGCCATCTAGAGATATCCAGGGATATGGCTCTGACATCAATCCAGCCAACGGAAAAGCTCTGATTTGGGGCGGGGTAAGGGTGTGTGTAGGGACAGAGGAAGACTTCAGTCTTCCAGAAGCAGCTGCCAGAGGGACATATTCTTTCAGAAACGTGTGCCCCCCCTTGTTTGAAGAGAGAGCATGCCAGGGGGAAATGCTCAGCCTAGAGAGAGTGCGCCTCCATGATTCCCAGGGGCAGAGGAATGTAAAATCCTGTGGTGAGGAGAGTGAAGCAGGGGAAACAGAAGAGAGGGAAGATCACAGAAAGATGGGTAGTAATCGTCAGATATGGCAGTGTTGACAAAGAGCACCTGCTGAGACATGGAAACCTTTATATGTCCACTGTCAGAGATATGAACTAGAGAACAAGAAAATGAACAGGAAGAAGCCAAAGGAAAAAAAGAAAAATCAGGCCGTCAACCCAAGACCAGCACCATGAAAAAAACCAAGAGATGAGAACAATGAAAAGGGAATGTGTGCTTTGAATCATGAGGAGGAGTCACTGAAACGAGCTAATGTTACATGTCAGTTACACCTCAATAAAAAAAAGGGAAAATCAGAATAAAGATTTAACTATAAAAATTAACCAAAAAAAGTACATATGGGCTATCACACACTACTAGGATACACACACAGAGACCATCTATGTTTAGAGAAAATATGGTAATAATTGATGCATACAGGAAAGAAATTATCAAAATGAATGGACACCTTATGAAATGGGAGAAGCTATCTGCACATTATACATATGATCAAAATATATAAAGAACTCATAAAACTTAACAACAGCAAATTCCAGTTTAAAAATAGGCAGATCTTTTGGAGAGATCTTCTTCAAAAAAGACATACAGGTGGTCAACAGGCATGTGAAACAATGTTCCTCCTCTCCTGGTATTAGGGAAATAAAAATCAAAACAACAAATGAGACCACCTCACATCTGTGAAACCTGCTATCATCAAAAAGACTAGAAACAAATGCTGGTAAAGACATGGAGAAAGGGGATCCCTCATACATAGTCAGTGGGAGTATAAGTTGGTACAACCATTATGAAAAGCAGTATAGAGATTCCTCAAAAAATTGAAAACAGAAATTCGATATGACACCATTATCCTACTTCTGGGTAGCTACTCCCCCAAAACCCCCACAAAAACAGTAACTCAGATATATTGGTGAGCCCTAGTGGAGTAGAAATTAGGTCAATCACCTCCAAAGAGGCACATGCCACATACCCCTGGGTTCAAGTCCCAGGCTCAGGGGGAAACAACCAGTGTGAACAACGGAATAAAGATAAAATAAAATGCTGCTTCTTTCTCTTCCCGCCTGCCTGTCTACTGCCTTCCTTCCTGCCTGCACCATTCCTTTAAAAAGGAAAAAAAGAGAAAGATGCACTCCCATATTTATATACAGCATTACTTATAATAGACAAGAGGTGGAAACAATTTAAATGTCCACCAATAGATGAGCTAAAAAAGTCATGGCATATATAAGCTATGAATGTTACTTATCTATTAAAAAATGATGAAATCCTGTGATTCACAGCACCATGAATGGACCTAGAAGGCATTATGGTCAGTGAGATAAGCCAGAAGGAGAAAGATAAATGTTGTAAGATTTTACTCATATGTTGTATAAAGAAAAACCAATGAAATCAAACAAAAATACTTTTAGTCTGTAGAATTAAATTAGTGGTTATCAGAGGGAAGGAGGAGGGAGGTGGGCAAATTGGGTAGAAGGATCTGATATTTGGGAAATGACAGAACTTGACTCTTAGTAGTAAACTTAATCTATACACACAGATGATGATTTACAATAACGCACAACTTAAATCTATATGCTGGCACAACCTGGTGGAGTAGTGGTTAAGTTGATTGCCTTCAAGGAGTGTAAGCCACAAGTCCCCGGTGTGGGTGTCTGTGTGTGGAGGGACAACCAGCATGAACAGATAAAATAAAACTAAACAAAATAAAATTCTTCCTCCTCCCCTCTCTTCCTGCCTGTTTGCCTGCTCATCTTCATTCCTGCCTGTGCCTTTCCATTAAAACAAACAACAACAAAAAACACAACTATATACTATGATGCTATATTTAAAAAAAAAAAAAAAGGGTGTGTGTTGGCATGCCTGGTGGATCAGTTGTCAGGTCAATCACTTCTGAAGGAGCACAAGCCACATACCCTGGGGTTCAAGTCCTGAGTGGGGGTTGGTTGGAGGGAACACATAGTGTGAACTAAATAAAAATAAAATGATCTTTCCTTCCTCTTCTCTTTCCCTGCCTGCCTGTCTACTTGCCTTTGTTCCAGGCTGCAACTTTCCTTAAAAAAAAGAAAGAAAGAATGAATGAACGGTGTATATTATGTATGATTTTTATCCCCACATTTTAAGAAAATTTTCTAGATTCTCTGTGGGAAATTATCTTTTGAGAAAAGATATAAACTTTATAAAATAAAACCTAAAGCACATAGAAGTTATCTAATCCTCAACTTCCCAGGTGATGAACTGGACCTAAGCTTCCTGGAAGATAAATTTAAATAAAGTTCTTCCTGATCACATATGAGAGTTCACTGCCCTGATACTGGGTTCCCGATGGACCCCTCTAGAGCAAGAGCTTTCAGCACTGACAAACATCTGTTGGTCACACTGCAGATGTGGGTCTGTCACCTCCCTCAGCCTGGTGGAAAGGTTCCAAGCTTAGGACTTTGGTGAGAACTGTTGCCACCAGCAATTTAGGCTGCATCTAGTGAGTTTCATATCAAATTCAGATTTGTTTAAAATGCCAGACAAGCAGGGCCCATTCTATCCTGCTCAAGTCTCTCCCGACTCTGCCAGGGCAAGGAATCCTCGGGCTGTCAGGCTTGATGGATGAGGGGAATGACTCCTTGATGCTCTCAGTGCCCATCCCCCTTTGAGCACATCCTTCTCACCAGCGCAATTGCTGAGGATGTTCGGAATAACTCGGAACAAAGACAGCTGGGAGAACAGCTCATGCTAGAAAAGCATCCGGTCGTTCACTTTTCACTTCTCCTGTTGCCTTTTGTGATACTACCAGCAAGAGAACGTTACTGTCACAAAGGACATCCCTAGAACAGGCCTGCTAGCTCAAGACATTCATGACTTCACAACTGCAGCTACAAGGAGGTACAATCTGTACAATCAAAGCAGCCTCCAAGATGGGCCAAGCAGATCAATCTCCACATGCAGAGTGAGTGTTAGGCCCCGCGATCTCCACTCTGGTCTCTGAAAATATCCCCAGCTTTGGAAACTGTTCCCTGCAAGCCTCAGTTTCTTACCCTGGTTTCCCAAGAATAAGTGAATCCTGTAGTCATCAATGAATCCTGCTCCAGGAAGCAGAAAGGTCTAGGGCTGAGAGCACAACTCTGAAAAAACCATGCCCATTAAAGCCTCTGTGAATGATGCTCAAGGCTGCGAACTACACAGGCCAAGAGGCTGGACATTAAACCCGACAAAAGACAAAATGGTTTCTCTCCTCACTGATGACTTAAAGGACTGTCACTTTATAAAAGGAGCAGATGTTTAATATTTTCACAAAGGATGATATGTTCTCTCTACAGGTTTTCGAAGAACCGAGGTGTTCCCAGAGAGAAAAATGTTCACATAAGGGAAAACTTTTAAAATAACTGAAAATGAATTTAAGTACAAGAGTTACGAATCCTACTAGATGTAAAAAATAAAAGCATCAAACTCCAGAAATTAGATTATGTGATATAAATATCAGAAGACTAATCGAAGGAACAAAAGAGAGTCAAGAAATAGATCCACAGTTTACTGTGAAATTAAGAATTGTAGTACATGCTGAAAGTGGTAATAAAGATAAGCGGGAATTAGAAACTGTTCAATAATAATACTGCTAGAATAACTGGCTGGCCACTGGTAAAAAGATAAGCTAAACAGTTCTTTTACTCTATAACAAAATTAAATTCCATGTAGAGATTTAAACAAAATTAACCCAGAAAGATAGAAGAAAATATGAGATAATATCATTAAAATCTGATAAGAAAATATACCTTTCTAAGCATGATAGAAAGCATTCAGAATTAGTAAGAGACAAATATCTGGCAAAATGAATCATGGCAGGTGGGGAGGAAGCAAGGAAGAAGACACAAATATTAAGAATGAGAAAAGGATTGAACCTTCCAGATGCCATACAGAGTAAAAATCATTTTCAAAATTAGATTAAGAAGAAAACTAAATTATTACAAAAGCCCAAACTGACTAAAAAGAAAGAATTTTTTGAAGTCTTAACCATTAAGAAATTGGATCAAAAGTGTCCCCACGAATGAATTATCATGTCTAGATGACTTTTAGACAACAGTTAGAATAGTCAAGACAGACATGAACCTATTCTTGCAGGAACTCTTCCAGAGATCAGGAAAAAACAACTCCTGCTGTGGGAGATACAATTTTGGTTTAGCAATCCTCTTCCCCCACCATTCTCCACCTCACTGATGCTGGATTTCACCCAATGGCTTGCCTTCACCAACGGGCAGAAACGACACTGCGGTGTCTGTTCTAAGACAAGTCTTCCAAAGCAGTGTTTCTGCTCACCCTGTAGCAGCTTCCAACCTGCAACACGAGAACACACCACAAGAAGGGCTGCCCTTCAACCCAGTCCCAAAGCATCACTCGGGGAGCAGACGTAAGTCGGGCCTGCAGTTTGGATGCAGCCACGCCAGCCCACAGATCCGCAGGCAGATCAGCCACCCAGACAACCCACAGAACCACAAGGAGAAATAAACACCCTGTGACAGAGGCCACTGAGGTACAGTGTTTTCATGCAACAGTGCTGTGCGACAATGACTGACACATTCCTACTTCATTCTGCACAACTCATAACCCTAACAGAGATGATACAAGAAAACTACCCAGTTAATACCACTTAGAAACAGAAGTGGTAGGATCTTAAATAATTTACCAACAAAATGAAGAAATGCACCTAAAAAAATTATTTATCAGAAAGTTGAAACTTCTCAAAAATGCAGGAAAAAATCATTTGATAGTAACAAAAAAAAAAAAAAAAAAAAATCTAAGCACATAAAAAGAGACATTCTTCACCTTATTGAGCTTCCAAAAATATTCTAAAGCACCAGAGCCTTTGTCGTCTGTCATATGAAACATTCAAAATATTCTTCAAGAACAAATCATGAAAACATGCCATTGCCATTTCTAGTCATCATAATCCCGAGCATGAGTGAAGTTAGATGAAAGAAAAAAGAAATAAAAGTTATAAGGCAAGAAAAGGAAAACAGGAATAAAATTATTATGTGCAGATCACCACTCTCTACGCCGAAACAAACAAGACCCACAAACAAGCCCAGTACCCAAATCTAGAGAGAAGAATATCAGAATTAGCAAAATTGATTCATTTAAAAATTAATATTCAAAAGCAAATACATTAGCAAACAGAAGTACATCTTTATTCTTAAAAAACATTAAATTTTCTAAGACTAAACCTAACAAAAGAGAGACAAATTCTGTAGAAAATAAAATTTTATTTCAAAAGAAAATAGTAAAACCTCCATTTGCAAATGGAGCAATATACTATATTCTAGAAGAGTAAGAACTGAATATCCATAAAATATCAATTTCTGGAGTTGGTGTAATTCTCATCCAAATCAGCTTGTGGAATTTAACAAGTAAATTCAAACAGAAGATCAACATGCCAACAATAGTCACTATTCTTAAATAACAATAACAGGGAACTTTGTGACCAATTATTAATAAGACTTGTGATGAAGGTACAGTAATTAAGGAAATGTGATGCTATCACACGAATAGATGCATTGACCAGTGACAGGACAGAAAGCCCAGAAACAGACATATAGAGAGAGCATCATGCACAAAATACCTAATACTTAGCAGTTAGCTGTGAACTACGTTATGTTCTCTAATTGTTACAACAATGCTGTCAGGATTCACCATTCCCATTTTACTAATGAAGATGCCGGGGCTCAGTAAGGTCAAGAGACAATTGTACAAAATTACTGAGCCAAGATATGTCAGCACTAGAATTCAGTCCTAAGTTTCCCAACCCCAAACCTGCCAGTCTTTTTCATCTATGTTTTAAAGAATAGTTAGCAAATAAAATAAGATTAAGCATCTGTATCTGAGGATAATGGGAGCCTCATAAATACTGAGCAAAGTACTTAACAGAAAAATAGGCAGAACACAGTATCTGCCAGCAGAATTAGGCAGTTATCGTTCTAAGAGGAGTTAAGAAGAAATGTTCTTCCCTTCTGAGCACATCACACCGCAGCCAGACCGTGAGTCTACTTAATTGAGAAAGGTATATTGCAAGTCCCAGAGAATTAAGGTCATGGCATTGAAAGGGCTGGGCTGATTTATGAGGATCACAACAGAGGAGGAAAAACCACCCCCACACACTCGAATTCGAAGAGAGACACGTCCAAACTCTCCAAAGAAAACAATACATCTACTTGAAGCTCTAAAAGAAACTGGAGAACAAAACTTTGTCTTCACAAAGAAACCACCCCGAAATACCCAGACAGAGGCACAGCCACTCTACATACACAAGAAGTAGTGAGAATTTAAAATCAATGATATAAACACTATTTTTATAAAAGAACTATAACAGAAGGTAAATTAGGAACACAACGTCCCATAAACTTTGTTTCCAAAGAGCCATAATTCTCTGCTTGGACTCTCAAACGCTTAGTTTAGTTATGTGAAATTCCTATTAAAATGCTTTATGGTCTCTGCTCACTTAAAAGCTTGATTTTTCTCGCAGTTTGTTTATGTTTACTTTCACAAATACAGTGAGAATCATGCTTTAAATAAAAATGAAATACAAGAAAATGGCATTTTAAAGAATGGAAATCAAATTAAAATCTAAATTGCAAATCATCTAACATGTATATGAAAGCTAAATTAGAACTCCAAGGACTGCTGAACGGAAATATGTTTTTAAGGGTCATAAACCAAATGACAATATTAATTGCAATAAGGAGGCTTATTTAAATGAAAAGCCTAAAACTAAGAATTTCATAAGCAATATTCCTAATTTATATGCTTAACATGTTAACATTTGTTTCTGTCTTTTACACAGCTAACCAATTAGAGTATTTCTAAAGAACCAATTTTAGTTGCTGGCAATTATTTGTTATCTTAGCTCTAATTCTGCAGCTTTTCAAGCAATAAACGAATGAATATGTCTTACATCTGGAGAAGAAAATGCAAAAAGTGATGGTAAGATGTTTGAATACATGCAATTACTGATATGTTACATTCTAATTAACATAATTAGCTCTAACACAGTTCTCACAATAACTGTCAACATTTGTGTCAATTTAGTAGCAGTTAATGACATGTGTAGCCAAGATCTGCTGCTCCCTCCACTTAAAAATAAAATAACATAAACCTGTCCCAAAAAGAAGTGGCAGCTACACTGAATCTTCAAAATTCTTTTTAATCAATATATCTCTACTCAGGAATATTTAAAAAAAAAAAAAAAAAAAAAAAAACACCCCTAGTTTATTCCAAAGACCTAAAAATTAGAACATGAGTACCCCAAGGGTACAAAATATAATCAAATGGGTTTAGAAAAAAATATTAGACTATCAGTTTCCTTTTAGAATAGTCTCTTTTTTGTTGGTATTAGTACATTTCATAAGTTGATATTCATGCTGACACTCAGCTGATATGTACCCCTTTTAAGACTAAAATACTTCCTTGCTGATTAGCAAAGAGCCATTATGTCAAGAACTCTGCAGATACCCCATCCCTGCCCACCACTGACTACCCCAGGAAGTCCTAGACCTCTGTATGACATGGCAGCTAAATGGTCAACAAGCGAAAAACTGAAAAACTAAGATGCCTCCAGGCCCCAACTGAAACCCTCCAAGAACAGGCTCTCTCTTAATGATTTCCTAGTGGAGATTCATAGGTTTGTTAAAATATCTTTTAATAGCCCCCTTTAAGTATGCTGCTGGGGCAAACGGGAGTCCAGCAATGACAGGATTCAAGCAAGAATTCTCAAGGCGTTAAGAAGTGCAGTTTATAGATTTATTAGAGAAAGAAGGCAGGAGAAACAGCACAAGACAGAGTTTTTGTGAGCAGGAAAACTGCACTGATTACTAGGAGATTACTAAATTTATACGCCTCCTTTAGCCTGAGGAAGGGCTGCTGATAAGAAGGGAGTGCTTTTAGCATCAAAGACCAAGTCATCATTGCAGGTGGTTCCAGGTGAGACAGGAAGAGGGACATTCTGAGAGATGTCTCAGTTCTAAAAGCCTCTGAGCCAAAAGGAAATCCATGCCTGTTGGTGGTTCCATCCTGTCAGGATTCTCCTTCCTCCATCTCTGTTTGGTCCCATGTTGATTTTGGAAGTTTACAAAATGCTGAGATTGTGGATATATGATATCCAACCTAATTTCCCTCCAAAGACTACATGTAAATTATTTTAAAATATATTCATATATTAGGGATGCATGCTTTAAAATGTTTTACTGATGATGTAAGTCAGCAAAAAAAGTTAAGAGTTCCATGAATCAGTATCCTGATGAGAATCCAATGAGAATAAAGAAAAGGACATGATGTTTCTTTTCTGTCTTTTTCCCCCTTGTTTAATAACATTATCCTTAAAGTTTACTTCATGTTCAAAATGTCACATTATTCTTTCCCCATAATTTTTAATTTAAAACAAGTTTCATGCCTTATAAACTACCCTGCAGAAAACATAGTAGACCTGTAGTTATTGGAAAATAATCATAGAGAAGTTATCTTTACAAGGCTGTCTTCATCAATTCATTAAACCAGACACTTCAGATAGACATTTAATAAAAGTTAGGTTCACTAACAATCAGTTTATACATCAGCTTACTACTCTTGAACAAGATATTAACAGTAATTAACACTAACTGTGCCCTTCTTATTGATTCCAGCAACTGTCACTTAAGATAGGTGCCACCAATGTTCCCACTTTTCAGAAACCCAGAACAGCTATGTTCCGTGATCAAAATCACACATTTAGAAGATGGTAAAATACAGATTCCAACTCAGGCACCCATGTCCTTAAATGTGACTCTAAATTTCTTCCAAAAATTAAATTCTAAATTAGATGTTGGTAAAAAGAATTGCAATTTAAATATAAGGTCACTGCAGTGCAAAATCTCCTTGGACGATGCAAGAGAGGTGACCCAAGGTCTATCCCATGCATAAGATCCTCCAATTTCAGGATTTATTTTCAAAAGTAAGGTGGACAACTTGGTATGGACAGGATACTTCTTCTAAACATGTTTCCAGAATAATCAGAGTCAATTAAAATGTACAGAGGTACAGTGGGCAATCCTAATATAAGCCCATGATACGTTATTCAGTGTCATTCCTAAGACTCCATCCAATGAAATACTCTCGGCTCACATCCTAACCAGCTACAGCTCACTTTCTTGGGACATCTAGGCAATTCAGCCATTGGAGAAGAGAAGGAAAGAGGGAATAAGCAAGCAAAGAGACCCTTACAGTCCTTCTCTGTGATAAATGCAATGGTCAGGGACATAGAATTCAAAGGAGGGTGAGACAATCTAGGTTAGGAGATGGGTGGAGACAGACTTCAGGGAAGGCTTTCCTACAAGAGGAAGCGCCTGAGCTAAAGACGAGACAGGCAGTAAGCAGGAAAAAGTAGGGAACTACATAGATATTTTCTTGTCAGAACAAGGAAAGACATAAGATGGGGAATCTGATGCCCTCTGGGGGATGGAAGATGATTTGTTATCGCCAAATTTGTTTTGCCAAACCTTAAAGCACTTAAAAAAAAAATAACCTGTTACCTCTCATCAAATACATTTGTCTAGTGGGCGGATCTTTTTGAGAAAGTGCAAAAATACTGAAATTCTTTAAAGTTTAACGAATGACTAATCAAAGCAATATAATGTACGAGGGAGGCAAATTATATCACTAGTACACATTTTCAGGCTAAAACTTACCACTTCTTGTTTCTAGGAATCCCCCAACCCCAAGTACAAAGAAAGACATTAACTTACTTAACTGAGCATCTGTATAAGCAAAGCAAGGGGCACCTGTAATGGTATAAAGTCAAGTTGGTTTCATGCTATCAAAAAGTAATTGATAGTTGCAGAAGATTCATTCACGTACAAAGAAAGATAAAAAGAACATGCAAATCCAGGGCATATTAAAGCCCAGTTATGACTTAGTGAGTGCAATATTCTATAGTGAAACCAATAATACAGTATCTTGGGCTCTTCTATTGTTAGGATATATGTCAGCCAGAGAACACTCAATTTTTAAGACTGGATTATTGTGACTAGAAAGAAAAGTACAAAGACAAAGAAAAACATGTAAAAGAAAAAAGGAATGGAGTTGGGCACTAAGGAAGCAAACTTGCAGAAGCTTGCAGAGAGCTTGGAAAGATATCAGTCCCAATGTGAGGTTACAATTATGAAAACTTGAACAAGGGTTTCAGGCCTTAGCATATTATTTGCAGAAATTGTTCCCAGCTACTTATAGACCATTGTTTATTCTTTCAAAATAGAGGCTGATGTACCCTGAACTATAAAAGGGTTTAGTATATCACTAGTAACTAATGTGAATATTGCTACACCGTTCCACTCTTAAATACATTTTCAGATTACAATGGAGTACACCAATATTAACATCTTGTCATTGAATCTAGCAAAAATAAAAGCATTCCCTTTGAACTAAAATATATAAATATAGTAGATTTCTACCTTAGGGAAGTGAAAAGTAAAAAGTAGTCACTACTGGGGTACTTGAAAGCATCCCCATCCAACTCATACGCACATTCTTCTTACTAAGTGATAGCGATGACGGTGGTCTTTTAGGGCTCAGATTGTCAGAAATCATTATTTTACTAATATCCATGAATCTGAGTTTTTATGTAGTTCTTTGCCTCTCTGATTATTCTAGAAACGTTTTTAGAAGAAATATCCTGTCTATACCATGTTGTCCAACTTCATCTACCACACCTCAACGCCACGCCACCATGTGCCTAGTGCCATTATACCTTCAGGTTGGCCTACCTTTCCAGAAACATGAAGCCCATGTCATTCCTCAGCATCTATAAATTTTCATGGCTAAAAACTTCCCAGCATGTTGTTATCATCTGCTTAGCATTCTGATTTCTCAAAAGTCTTATTTCAACTAAGAAGCTCCTTAGAAGCAATCTCATGTGTCATATCTTTTCTATGTAAGTTGTTATAATTGTTTTATAACAGGGTCTGTACTAATAGTCAATACATTGATAAATGAGCATAATGAGGAATACATATTCAGAAACCAACACTTGATTAATACTCTGAGTGCCAATGAACAAGGAATAAGTATAATCACCATTATTACTCATTCGTTAACCACCAAAATATCTCTAGAATAATAAAGTAGAAAGATATTTAAGTATGTTGACTTTTCTATAGCCAAAAAAACCCAGAAATTTCCTAAGAAGCTAACATATTAAGATAATTTTTCATTTTACCAGGAAAAGTAATGCTGCATCCCAATACCTTCCTCCCATAAACTACTGTTTAATACCAGGGGTCTCTTGGTTTCTCCTGAGCAGCAGAATCCATTTACCAATACTGTTGCAAATGAGAAGTGCTGAAATTATATCTCAGGGATGAAAGTACACCAGAAAGACAAACTACGTCACACCAGAAGGCCACCAGAGTGGTACTTGGTAATACCACCAGGACGCAGTATGCTATGGTGATACCAAAATATGGTTACAGCAAAAGAAACTTCCAAGTGGCAACCATATGTCACCACCTGTGTCAACTTCCCAGACACAAAAATCAAGGATATTCTTAAAAGCTTCACCATTCAATGAGTCTGGGCTCCAGAAATCAGAAAAACTAGAGTTTCAGAAAACTATAAAAGAGGTAGAACTCAGACCTCCACAACATTTAAGAAACAACCATTATCTAAGGACCAAAGCCATATGAAAACAGTCCTTGGTGCTAATGACACAGAGAAGAATAAGAGGTAAGGTGGTGCCACCACTTAGCCACTAGGGATCATTCATTAACATCTGAACCTAAATAGGTACACAGGTTGGGTAAGTGGGTAATAAAAAAAAAAAAAAAAAACTAAACTAAGTTTAACACACACACACACATACACACACACACACACACACACACACACACACACAGCATTGCTGCTATAAATTGTTTTGTCTCCTCCATGATGGCAAACAATTAAAAGGAGATATTCACTTCTATTCTTTAAATCACATAGACTAGTAACAGGTGGCATTCACTTCCCTGACTCTCAAATGCCTTTGATAAAAAGATATTCACAACTGACCAGTCTGTCTAGGTACATCCATCAGAAAACTGCTCCAGCAGACACACTATCCTTCCCAGGAAGGACAAGATCTAAGACAGAGTATTTTTTAAACTGTTGCAAAATATAAGGAAAAGAAAACTGGGCCATGACTATTTTTTTAATGGAGAGGAGGAAGAAGCATTTCAGGAAGAAAGAAAGAGCATCTTTATTTAGTTGTTAGCTTTGGTTTTTAACCCTGTCTGCGTTATACATGGTCTGCATGCTAGACTGAGGCCCAGGGCAGGCCTGAGACGTGATATTTTGAGTGAGTACTTCTGAGTAGAATTTAATTTTCGAAAAAAAAATCTCTCAACCCAAAGTAAGTAGTTCTTCGTTCATTTACATACTGAATCACAATGCCCTTCACAGGTTTTCTGCTAATTATCCTTAGTCAACCAAGCATGTATCAAGTAAGGAGGTACCTTTATAGTACCTCTTCACAGAAGCAGTAGTTGGATTACAGGGAGGATTTCACAGTTTATTTTTAAGCTGATATTATATTTACAGACTCATGCTAAACCAAACCACTTTGTGGATGGGCCCAGGTGAGCCTATAATAAGATTTATCTTCATGGATTAGACCTGACCTATAATAATCTGCTCAGGGCTCCCTATTGCTATTTCAGTGCTGAGTTATGAAAATTCATCCCTTCACTATAAACAGAGCCTAGCTCAGAGGGTAATAACTAGGAGATGTATTACTCCTGGAATATACAAGCACTCCTGAGACTCTGATTATAATGTCCACAGCTGAAGGCACTGTTTCACAATTGAGATTACTACTTTCCAGATGAAAAAATTCTGCACTGTGGAATAATGCCTTCAGCTACATACATTGTAATCACACTCAGCAGTTCTTGTATCCCAAGAGCAATACAGTTACCAACAGTTGGTAGGGTAAGCTGATTTAGGGAATGGAAGGAAGAAGCTAGAGGAGGAAGTACGGATAACTCTAATTTCATATTTTCCTTCTTCAGGGGCTTTTGTGTAAAAGATCGGCGTGTCCAATAGCCCTATCAGCTTCACTAAAGATCAAACATATATTTTAAAAAGTAATTATTTTTCACCTTAAAAAAAAGCGAAATTTTGTTTAGAAGCTATTGGCAGCTTTGCAGAGTGAAATGCACTTTCCTAATATATGAACGTATGTATTTTACAGCCTTTGTGGAAATAATTTAGCAACAGTATGGAAAAACTAAATAATGTTCAATCCTTTCCCACAGTAAGCCCACTCTAAGAATGTACCCTGAAAAAAACAGAGGCAAACAAGGACTTATTGAAAGTTTGCTCATCACTATTATATGGAATGGGGGACTTGGAACTAACCCACAGGGGGACATAGTTTAATAAATTGTGATAAATCCATATGTTGGAATATTATGCAGCCTTTAAATTGAGTCATAATATCTAGGAAGAAATGCTAATTCATAGCTGTATTCTCCAACTTTTGTTAAGCAATTTATCCAAGGGCATTCAAATTATTCCTACATCAATATTTAACAGATATTCTCTCAGAGTTAACTAATTGGACTTTGGCTCAGGTCTCTGTTTTTGAGCTATAAGGCTAATGAAGTATTGATATAATATTAAATGACTGCAAATAAAGTCTGAACTCTAAATAAATGCTGACATTATGTCGGTACATTCTGAATGAATTAAAAAGGAAAAATACACTTTTGCATACGTTTAGTGAATTTTCCCTGACTCTTCATAAAGCATTTTTGCAAGTGGAAAAGATGAATATTCATCAAGGCTCTTTGAATATATTACAGTTTAAATAGTTTGCTTTTAATATTTATAGTACATCATGAAATATAATTTTTCCATTAAAAGAAATGGATACAATGTCAAAAGAGAGCCATTGAAGAAACATAAAATTATACCATTTGATCTAATATTAAAAGTTGAAAAATATTTGAAAGCACTTCATCCTTCAAAAAACTTAAGTATTCTAGAAAGATACATTCTAGATTTTTACCTTCCATTCTAGTGGGTTGGTGAATTTTGAGTGAACAGGAAGCAGAAACAAACAACAAGCTGGTCCTCCATTAGATAAGGACAAAAACATTAAACTACCACCTCAAATCAAAGATCTGAGAGAAAAAGGGTTCCTTCCTCTCCTTCTGATAACACCATCTCCGCTAAGCATTCCTGACAACCTCCATGAAACACATTTTCTATCAGCCTCTGGAACACTGACTGACACCAGCATTCCTTGAATGACAGGCCCTAAGCAACACAGCAGAAGAATTCACTCCTTTCATTTTCACAATAATCTTCTGAGGTAACTGTGACCATAAGCTCCACTTCACAGATCACAAAACTGAGGTTCACATAACTAATAAGTGATGGCCCCTGGAGCTGACCTCTTAAGCACGCTGCTTGTCCTTCTCATCCACATTTTCTAACTGAACAATTATAGTTTAATTCCTGAATACATTTTCCATAATTAACTACTCTGGTTGAAGACTACCTTCTTGATTAGATTAGAGAATAAAAGCCTAAAAAGTCAACCACAGACTCAAAACAAAACAAAAAACATGAGTCTGTACTAGAACACTGAGAATGTACAGAAAGCTAATTTATTTGCTTACTTATTCAACACGCCTTTATTGAGCATCTACTATGTGTCAAGCACTATTCAATGCATGGGGAAATAGAAAAAATAATCTCCACCCTCATGAATTTTACATTACAGTAACAGAGTTATCTAATAAGCAAATTAGGTATAGTGGTATAAGATTAAGTGATGGAGAAGAATGAATGAAGGAAGTGGGTTGGGTGACAGAGTGTGAAACAGTTTCAAAAGGTAGGTCAAGAAGGACTGCAATAAAAAGAACATGACAGGGATGTTCACATAAACAAAACAGATGAGCACATAACTCGCCTCAGAAAGCAAAATGGAAATATACTAGACAATATACTAGAAAAAATGCTCACTGTGCATCTGTCATTAATCTATTGCTCTAAAGTACAAAGGAAGTGAATATTTTTTATGATGGCCACCGATACCATTTCTAAACTTTAATCATCAACCTTACAACCTTACAAGCTTACTTTTCTACAGAAAAAAATACGTTACCACTGGTCCTGTTTTTGCCTCCTGAAATTTCCATCTTTCTTGCCAGAAAGCAGCATCTGTATAAATTCCCCTACTTTTGACGACTCTGACTTCCTTGATAAACTACCCATGTGTATGGGGAGGGACAGAAAGATGGAGGAAGCAAATGGGGAAATGAGTTTTCCCTTCTTCAGATTAATGTATGTGAAGCATACATCTGACACTTCATCAGCACTCCCGGCTGGTGTCCCAGCAGGCGGACACTGGCTGTGCATGTAGGCTGCCAGCCACCAGGCTACTTAGGATGAATTGGCAACATGCCATTCATCTGAAATGCCCAACATGTCTGGAAGAGGGAGCACAACTACATTTAGCATTGCCAAGGAAAACTAGATACTTCGGGCTAGGAATTAATCTCCTCCTTGAGAAGGTAGTTAGCAATACCTTCAAACTTGCCTGTAGCATTAAAATCCTGATAGGTCATGCATTCACTAAAATCCATACCTACCAAACCACAGGGCCTTCGTTTATATCTTACTAACAAATTAATACCTCTCAGATTGAGGGCAAATACTTTTTCTGACACATACACTGTTATTTTGAACATGAAATTCTGTTATATCAAGCATCATACTGTCATTTGGACATAAACTACTGACTCCTCTTTTTCTAGTTTCTCTGCACTTGAAAACACATCTGGCTTCAACTCACTTATTTCATAAATCAACAAAATATTTAAACCAATGTGACTACATGACTGCTTAAGAGCATATTAATGGAATTTCCTAGAATAGGGACACTGATAATCTCTTCACGGTTTCACTGATTATCTCTTCATCATGTTTTTTGAGTGGTTGAAATGGAACTAAAAGGGATTTGGCCCATTACATAGATGTTGAGGCTGATGACAATATATGATGAACACTAAATGGCAAAATCAAAGAGGTTTTAGATGGATGGTCTTATTAGGCCACTCATCACCGCATACAGAATTATAGTCACTCTCGCATTGCAGCTAAAGGGATCTATCACTTCCACAAACAATTATTTGTTTTGTCAATATTCTTCACTGAATGCCTCCTCGTGGATGACACAGTGAGTGAGGAATAGAAAGTCAGATCAGATGGGAATTCTGCCTTCAAGAAGCTTGCAGTCTAGGAGTATTTTAGACATAAACACAAAGAAACAAAATAAATAGCGCAATAAATGCTAGAAAGAGTCGGGAGGAAGCTCGAGTATGGTTCTAAGACAAGGGCCAGGGGATGAGGACCAGGAGGCAGGAAGAGAGTGACCAGGAGAGAGAATCAAAAGGAAGCAGGTTCTACTGTACATGCGCCACCAAAAGCATCCGATCGTCTAGAAGAAAGAGAAAAAGAAAGTTCAAAGAGGCGCATGTTTCTATCTCTTCAGCACTGTCTCTAATACATTTTTCTGTTGGAATCAGTAGAGATAATTTAGATGTAATTCAATTAAATCAGGGTATAAGTATGAAACAGATGAAATGTAATATCCCTTTAGCTGTGTGACTGTGTGAAAGGTACCAAAGTAGGGGAAGAATTAATATGTACTGAGTGACGTACTGAAATAAGCAACATGGCATAGAAATCTGGGCAGATCTCAGCAGAACAATGCAGAAACCAAGATGATACTCTGCCTGGCAGCCCTCCTCCAGCTGCTACTTCTTTGTTATAGACTATTTCAACATTTTCTCTAGTTTTGCTCTTGAACAAAGTAGGGTAAGTAAGTTAATACCTTAGGTGGTTCTTTGAAAAGGATGCTACCTGGAAGATTTTGAGGAATACTCTTCTCAGGCTTTCTATTAATGCTTCTCTTTATATTTGGGTTCTATTTTCAAATATCTTAGGTTATCCAACATGCATTTTATAACCAAATAAATGAGGTTTTGTGTCTTAGATAATAATATATGATCTATTACTCTGTGACAGTGTTATTTTAATCAGAATGATTTATTTGGTGATTAACAACCAAGATCATTTAAGCATTAAGAATAATATTGCAGTGGTCCAAAAAGTTTGTTTTTAAGTCACTGATTATCTTTTAAATATTAATTGTAATTAAAAGTCACTAATGCCTCTACTTTAAAAAGCAAATGCTTAGAGTAAACTACTTAGTTTATTTAGAATGTAATAAAATTCCCCAAGAAGAAAAAGTCACTTTGAACTTGGTGATGGGATGGAGGAGAATGCTAATATCATTTTAATTTTTAAAAATAAGTCCCAGTATTTTCATGAAAGGGAAAAGATAAGCACTGGTTTAAAAATCATTGTCAAGTATGAAATCATAAAATAACCTGGAAGGAATTCTTCCAAGGATAATAAACCAATACACTCAAAATCTTTATTACCCAGCGGTAGAACCAGAGAATTCCAAAACTGCATTCCAGAGACTGTCCAATACCTTTTTTCATCTTGTACTTGGTGACAAACTAGGTGACTTGCCCAAGTTTACACAGCTGCCTAATAACAAACGTAGGACTCAAAGCTACACTTAAATGAAATCTCTATGCATCACTGCATGATTCCCAAATACCCAATTTACATGTCATTTGCATCATTATTAAAAAATGTTTAAAGACCTATTTCCATACCATATGACCCTACCACCAATGCAAAATGATCTGGAAGCAAAAACTTGAATATCACCATGAGGAAACATCAGAGGTACAAGTAATACGTGTATTCCATTAAAATGTGGGGAAGAGGCAGTCTTCAAAAATGTCAACGCTATAAAAGGCAAAGAAAGACTGGCAAAAGGTTCCAGATTAGAGGAAACAGAAGAGCTATGATAGTTACAGGCAATACATGAGCCTAAACCGGACCCTATACTAAAGAAAAATGCTACAAAAGACATTAGTCTGTTGGTAGTCTGTTGGTAAAATGGAAAAAAAGAATAGCATAGTGGATATAAGGAATGCACCAGCCATAAATTTACTGAAGTTGATATTGTGATAACAGGATACTACCATGTTATATACAACTTACTCTCAAAGGACTAAAAATTGTATGTGAATGTATGTATACATACATATGTAAGTATGCATGTACAGGGAGAGAGCTAAAGCAAATAATAAAGCCATAGGCGAGAAGTTAATAGTTGAATCACGGTAAAGGTTAAATGAGGTTCTATGTAATTTTCTTACACTTGCAACTTTCCTGTGCTTTTGAAATTGTCTTGAGGTAAGAAATTTAAAGATAAATGCTTAGAAATAATTTCCTTTCTTTTGGGGTGAGGAAAAGAGAGTCAAATTGACAGGAATACTCCAATTTAGGTTGGGGGATTTGAAGGAATGGGGAAGGGACTTGGGAAAAAACAGCACACAATAAGCAAGGAATTGCCATGTCTGTTCTTAATGTTAAATAAGTTCAAACATAGTCAAACTGAATAAAATTAAAATAGTCCCTTGAGAGGTAGCCAAGGGGAAAAAACCCAACCCAATGTAGAGTCTGAGGACACTCACCAGGTTGGCTGTAAGCGAGGGTGCTGACTGGCCCAGGGCCTGGCTACGCATGCGCACGAGGTTGGACGTCTCTGCAGAGGCTGGCCAGGCCTGCCCAGACACCGGGTTTGGCAGGAGGTACCTCCCTGTTGGGGTTAAAAAGAAGATAACGTAAGTAGCTGGCAGAACAGCAATCTTTTGTGAAAATGGCAGACCTTCTTGGCCCTCTGTCTTCTATATTATACTATGTAATTACATTTATTAGCAGCAACCTAAGGAAAATAGTCTTGTCAGGAGATCCAGGTGCAATTTTATATGGGAAGTGACAACTTCCCATATAAAATCCAAGTAAATATCATCATCTCCAGCATCTACTCTTCTGCTAGGACATAGTGTCCTTCTGCTGAGAATATGCACAATTCACAAAGTATTCTTAGCACCAAAGAAATAGACATGTATATTTGCAAATGCACTTTCACAATATCTATTAATGAGAAGTGATCTCAGATTCAACTAGGAAAGAGTCTATAAGTGGAGGTCATGTTCATCAAAGGGAGGAGGTGGCAGTCTTTCAAGGTGAAATGGAGCTGGTGTCCATTCTCCCAGCTTCTCTCTCTGAAGTACTAGTGGTCATCCAAACATGACCACAGGATACATAACAGCATCCATTTGCATAAATCAGGACATAAATGTCAGTCTAGGTTCACTGAGCAACTTACATCAACCTTGAACTCATATATATATAACCTTAAAAAGCGAAACAGCTAAATCAAGTCACACTGTATTACTTCCTTAGTACATAAACTAGACTAGTTAATAAGGTTTTTTGACTTGAGGAAGTTAGACTAGACATTAACATTTACATAGTAATTGAACTCATTAAAAATTGAGACCATGTTTGATTTTTATCTGTTTTGTCCCATTACTGGTAAAATGAATGGCAAATAAATAGTTGTTGAATCATAAAAGAACAATGGGGCACTTATTTCTCAGAAAACACATAAGGACAACAAAACAACAGCAGGAAGCCCACAGAATCTCAACTGAGGGTCAGGAATGGGAACTTCAGCTTCATACTTGTCAGAATCGTGAGAGATTCCCCCACGAGTGGTCCTGCAGCAGATGTAACATCTGTTCTTTGTACAAGCGCTTCACTATGACCTCTAGCATGCCTTTTACTAGCTCATCCCACTGTTTAATGACTATAGCCATATGTTAACTAGTTTATCATTAGTTTACCATTCACTAGTTTACCATGCTAACTACCAGCACTTTGAAAGTACAGAATCTAGGGGCAGCTCTCATTACCCACATTAAGAGATCTAACAAGTGCTTTTATAAATTTCTATTTCAATTAAAAGGGAAAAAAGGTTTATTTTGTCAAAATTTCCTTTTATTCTCTACTATACAGTAAAAGTACAGACACTAGAGAAATCTAGGATCTGAATGTGAGATCATGACCCAAGGTGAAATGACCCTGGGGAAGGAAGACAGTCAACCTCTTTTGGTCTTGATTTTCCCATCTCTAAAATGGAGATGACAGAACAAAGTTATTGAGGGGATTAGAAGACTTATAAGTAAAGCACCAAGTCAACAGTAACAACTTAGTCATAACAGTACTGAAAATGAAAAGTGTATTTTTACTTAAACTTAGATTCTTCTTATTCATAGGTATGAAAAACAACTATCTTCAAGAAAAAAAAAAGTTTTAATCACCCCATAATCACACCAGGGAAAACCACTATCAACATTTCAGTGATTTTCTGCCAGAATTTCTTTCTGTAACCTATATTTTCTTGCAAAAATGGAACCGTACCGATTTTTGTCATCTCCTCCTCCTCCAACCTCACATAATAAATTATGACCTTTTCCAAGCAAATAAATATAGCAAATACCAATTAATTGAAGCATAAACCCTATCACTGAAAATTCAAATATAATTACCCTCTATAGTTCTGGTTATCATACCAAAAACATTCAAATATATTTTTGCACAGTATATATTACATTTAAAGTCTAGAGTTTTTATTTTTTTCTTTGCCTTATTTTGAAATATAAACTAAATGTTAGACTAAAGAGCTGTACCCTTGGGACTCAAAAGCAGAACATTAATAAAGACAGAAAAACTGCAGTCTGAATTTTGGTAACACCAGTAGAACATGAATTAATTCTTTCTTGGTTTTTTTTTTTTTTTTTTTTTTTTTTTTTTTTAAGAGGAAGGAGGCAGGCAGGAATGGAATGAAAGCAACTAGTCAGACAGGTAGGCAGAAAGAGAGAGGAAGAATTTTTTTTTTTTATTTAATTGTTCATTTTGGATATTCCCCCAGGTTCTAGATATGAACCCAGACTTTATGTGGACTATGCCACAGCCACAGACTTAATGCCTGAGCCACCAGGACATGCCAGTAAATGATTTCTTGATCACAGAAATAACTCACTAGTTGAAAGGCACTGCTTGTCAAAAATATGCCAAGCTCCAGTAATCAGAATCTGCAGATTTTTTTGATGGCTCCCGTATCTTTTCCTTTCTTTTATATTTTCTGTTTTCTTTGTTCATGTTTCAGAGAGAGACCTGATAGAAGAGCAGAAGCTACATGAGATCAAGGTTCATAGGACAAAGAGAATTTACTCTGATCTCACCATTATTCTTCCCCCCATGTTATAGTTTTTCATTAATTTTATTGAAGGGACATTGTATCATAGCATCATACAGGGTTCCGGTACGCATCGCTGTAAATCAACACCTGTATCTAATACATTAAGTTTGCCCCCCACCAGTACAGTTCTTCCTTCACCATATAACTGACCCTTTCTACCCAATCTGTCCACCTCCCTCTTCTCCCCCCGCCGCACCTTTCAGTCACTAATTTGATTTTATAGACTAAAAGCCTATTTTTGGTTAATTTAACTCATTTCCAGATACTTTTTTTTAAAACAATATTAAGGGTGAAGAAAAAAAGCCCCCCAAACCTAAGGATAGGTACAAAACCATTTGGATACCTTAATGAAATCAAGCAAAATAGAGCAAACATTTAAGAGCTCACTGATGAATTCTATAAATCAGTCTTTCTTTTACTAGAAATTGATTATTAGACCTATAATCCCCTTGAGGTGAAGAAATAGGTGCTCATTTCTGTATCCCTGGTACGTGACACAGAGTCTGACATTTAGTAAGCAGTCAGTAGAGGTTGACTAAAATGTAGTTAAATTCTATTATGTGATCAATATTTGATCTAGTCTAAATAGAAAGAATACAACTTATCAGATTATTTGCTTAAATTTCATTAAATACAGTGTAATAGTTTTAAATAGATTGTGGTCTTGCTGTGTGCTAGTCACTGCAACTACCTAACAACACTGTGGTGCCTTAGGCATTATCACCTGCACTCTGAAACACACAGGGGTATAAAACTGGACAAGCTGCAGTTAATAAGTGGTCAAAACCTGGATGCTTATTCTGAAGTTAAACTCCTGTCACAGGATAATTCTAACCACAAATCCTAGACAAAAAAAAAAAAGAAATGCTGAAAGTAAAGATATGATAATTCTATATTTTTAAGAAAATAATATACATACAGAGAAAAAAATCATCTCAGAAGATGGGAAATGGTCATGCATATGATTAAATGAAAGAATACGTGAAGTCACTCAGTTTAGGAGCTAGAAAGCATTAATGAAACTACACTATTTACATGATCATAAAAACCTTTTAACTCCATGAATACACCCCCACCACCATAGTAACAAAATAAAACATGGGACTAGGTTCTTAGGGGACGTCACAAGAGAGAGAAAAATGCTGAATATCACTACAATAAAGAAAAAGAATCTCCTTGCCTAAACAGGTAAATTCAAAATTATAGCTATCTCTGGTGTGGAAAATGGAGAACGAGTTCAGGGAAAAGTGTGCTATAATATTATTTTTTTAATTACTTGCATGTATAACTTTAAAGAATTAAGCCTTTGCCTGTGGCTTTAATAAAGTGTATATTAGGCACACCCCAGTGGCTCAGGCCTCGAGTCCTCAGCTGCAGCAGTGTGGGCCATGTAAAGCCCAAGGACCCTGGGTTGTGACCTGAAGTCAGGGGAACCTCTAAAATGAACAATGAAATAAAATAAAATGCTTCTTCCTCTTCTCATTCCTTCCTGCTTGCCTGCCTGCTTCCTTTCACTAATTAACCTTGTGTTAAATATTGTAAATGTATTTGCAGAAGATGGCAAATAGTAAGTGCTGATAAAGCTGGCTGACAAGTTTCTATGGTTGCACTAACTTAGTCTATTAATTTCTGGAGATGATATTCTATAAACACTGCTTTAAATGATGTCTGTCAAAACAAAATGTGCTCCATCATCTAACATGGTGAACCAGTCAGATTACCTACTCTCTCCACCGCTCAAAATGGTAGTTTCCAGAAACCACATCAAGGAGTGGCCTGGATAAGAAGAGGGGATGGATGGGGACGCAGGGCGTCAGAGAGATGTTCGAAGGAGAATGGGTGAAAAATGAGATCATCACCATTCTCATCATGGCCCTAATGCAAAAGTCATGGCATTGTGATGAGGAAAGGCTTCCTTCCTGCAAGCGGAAGGGTGGAAAAGTAGCAGGGACAGTGCCTGACTAAGTCCCCCACGCAGGAAGCTCTTAGACCACAGTCCTTGCTGAACGAGGGGCATGTTTCAGGTGAGAAGTCAGACTCGGACAGAATCCAGAACAAGCTCTGGGGGAAAAAGGTATGGGAGTCCCTCCCCATCTCTCCATACCTTGCAAACCACATTTTGAACATGTCAGCCGTCCTAGACCTCACAGGGCACTTTAAGCAAAGACCGCTACCAACAGGGCATGCAGGCCATCTTCTCTGAAATCACAAGCGTTTACTGAGTACTAACTCATGTGTATGTCTACTCTTGGTAACAAGACCAAAGGTGTCCTGGTCAAAGATGAAGCTGCACACTCCTGGCAGTGGTAAGGACAGATTTTACGTAGTAGAACTGCTGCAACGTGGGAAAGAGTCTAGTATGAAGTGAGCTCACCTTCAATTTGCATGGAAGTTAACTGGGTGTATTAAAGAGCGAATGAGGGAATGGGCAGAGAACAAGCAAAGGTTCAGAGGCAGGCGAGTGAAAGACTACAAGGGGTTAGTTGGTGTAAATGTGATTAGGCTAGCTGTGTCTGCTGGCTGGCCGTTATCAAAGTCAGAGTCTGTCCTCCCACAGAGACTGCGGGCCAGAGGTCCTGTCTGTTCTGTTGGTCAGAACGAACAGCGAACTTAGGAGGCTCTCTTAAGTTTTCTCACGCAGACACTCTAAAGAGGGTTAGAGTCACCCCGAATGTGTGGCCCATGTGCTGTTAGAAACCCTGTTAGCGTTTATTCAAGTCTTTAGCGGTCAAGGGTGAGGCCTAGGTGAGAAAGAAGGCTCAGGAGGGAGCCTCACTAGGGTTTGGTCAAGGAGAGAATCTTTATCAGCCTCAATTGTTGTTACCTCAACAGAGCTTAACTCAAAGGATACATACTGTTGTTCAATAACAGATTCCTTTCAGAACTGTATTTGAACCAATTTTGGAACTTAGTTCATACATTTATCTTACACCATCTTCAGACCCAACAGGACGGAAAGGCGATTGCCAGTGGTGGTAAGAACTGACTGTAGTTAACTGCAGTCAAGGCAGCCGAGTTCCAGTTCTGATGCCTAAAACCAGCACTGTCACTTCGTGAATTTCTCCCAGTCTTAGGTCATCAGGTATGAAACAGACACACACTTCTGGGGTGGTGTAAAATCTAAAAAGCAGACGCATTACATTCATAAATACAGAGCTGCCCAGCACACCATGGATTACAAGGCGAGCAACAGATAAAATTTTGTTAAACCACTGGAAAAAATAACATTTAGAAGCATTTATACAAATATTCAATGACATGATTATAATCCTGTCATGTGGTGGATTTTAAATGGCATTTTTCTTGCAGAAGTCTTATTTTTAGGAGTCATATGAATGTTGCAAATTAGAGGGTCTGTTAGCACAACACATGGGATGTTTCATTCCTGCCTAGACCCCCATTAATGTTAATAGGGAAAAGAGGACACCAGATGGATTTAAGGCAGTCATTAGAAGGCACTAACATCCTGCCATAGTTGGTGATTACATGAAACTTTATATAAACTCACTTTCTGATGACTACCAAGAGCCTCTAAAAAGTGTGTTGCTGCTATGTTCATGCATCATTTGCTGCCTGCAATTTAAGAAAATTAGCATCTGTCAACTGCATTATTCAGCTGCACGGGGTGGAAATTAATGGATAATACCATTCCCAATTTGTTGTATGAGAGGTGAGCTTGCCTAGCAATCTGGCTGCTGTATTTTAATACTGAATCAAGCTTGTTGTTACAACTGAAATTTGTCAGCAATGTGTTCTTCAGAAACATGCGTCAAATATTCCAAAATATTTATTAAAATTGTACTAAATATTTTCTACAGGCATAACTAGAAATTGAGAGCGATAAATACAGGCCCACATTAAAGCTGAAATCAGCTGGCCAGGTTGATCAAAGAACTGGTCAGGTTTTACCCACAGAGGTGTGGGTGGTCTGAATGGGCTTTATGGTTTTTATACTGGTTATGGATACTATTTTGGTCACAGGACCTCTGCTTAACAGTGAGTGGGACTCTCTGCACCCTGCTAAGATTATATTAAAGTGCATTACTGAGCCTGGACTGTGCCCGGTTCTATGTAGACGACAGGTGGTCTCTTTCCTGGGTATGTTTTTCTTTCTTTTCATCCTGAATGACAAGAAACAACAAGAAACAAAACCTCTATAAATTCATGCTTTCAAAGTGCCCCAAAGCTTCAAGTAGCCTCTGAGGCAGACAAATATCAGGTCAGCAGTAATTTGAGCAGAATGGCTATATAAAGAATTAAATATAGCCCCTGGAGACCTACTTTATCATCAGGGAATAATAGTACCTGACTAGACTTTAAAACATCCAGGAAAAAAGTTCCATATCACCTGAAGTGCAACACAAGTTTGGCAGTCACTCACTGTCTTACATTTTGGGTTATTCGCTTGGACTACAAGCAGGACATCAAAGGGAAAATAAAACCAAGCTAATGAAGCAGTCTTTAAATATGGCTTCTGGTGCTCAAATATATGAAGAACTCTGACAAAGCTTGTTTATCCATCTCAGGTACCCGTCTCAGGGGCAGAGGGAAGCGGTGGCGGCAGCTGTGTTTCTCTGGAGCATTTGGTTCGGGAGGGGAGTAGTCATGTCAGAGCAGGGAAGAGAAAGCGAGCAGCGTCACAGAAGCAAAAGGGCGGGGAGAACAAAGTAAACAGTGGCATACGAGCACAGGACTGATGCCGTGAGCAGGCAGATGGAGTCACATGCTCCATCTCTCACCCTGCCTCTTTACTTCTGGCAGCCAGCCTGCAGCTGACCTGAGCGTCTCCTGAAGACCTCACAGATGTTCACACCAGCACTAAGATGAGGAGAGTGACAGTCCAGTTGTTTCACCCTCCCCTTTGCCTAGGGAAACCTCTCTTGTTTAACAACTGGATAAATTATACCAAACAGTCTAAAGTGGACTCAAACTTCAGCAAAGTCATAGCAGCATGACTCACAATAGTCCAAAGGCGGAAACAACCCAGATATCCACTGAAGGGTGAGCGGATAAGCAAAACATGGCACATACATGCATGGAATAGTATTCAGCCCTGAAAAGGAATGAACTTGTGACGCACGTACAACTTGGATGAACCCCGAAGACATTACACAAGTGAAATAAAACAGGTGCAGAAGGATAGATACTGAAGTACCACTGGAAAATCACTGATGTAAACATACAGAAGTGATTCTTAAATGAAAAAGTGTACATGCTGGCATTTTGTCACTTAGTAGGTCGAATACTGGCATAATACAGTGCCAAACCCAGAAACACCACATTCGACTGTAAAAGAAAACTTGTATTAAAGTTGCATGCTAAGTCAAATTTTTTTAATATTTCAAAGTTGGATAATTTACTTTTTATTTAAATTTCATTGAAGGAACAATGCATTAGAACATTTTGTTTAAGCTATGCCTCAACATCTGGTTAAGTCATTTTTTTTTTAAGAGAGGAAGGAAGGAGGCATGCCCTGGTGACTTAGCAGATAAATTTACCACATCCGGTTGGCACAATCCACATGCATCTCTCCTCCTACCTGTCTGCCTGCCTACTTGCCTTTATTCCTGTCTGCACCTTTTCTTTAAAAAGTAATTTTAATTAAAAATTAATTTTAAAAAAGAAAGGAAAGAAGGGAGAGAAAGAAGAAAGGGAGGAAGAGGTAGAGATGAAAAAAAGGGAGGGAGGAAGGAATGAAGGGAGGGAGTGAGAGAGGAAGGAAGGAGAAACAGTATTTTTATTTATTAGTTGCCTATTTTGTTACTTTTTCTCCAAGCCCCGCATCTTGAACCTGGATCCTTGGGCTTTACATGATCCACATCGCAGATGCCTCAGCTGTCTGGGCCACGAAGGTGAGCCTCGTGAAGTCGCTTACTAAGTAAGCATCATCTTTCCAGTTAAAACGAAGACTAATAGAACATGGTTTCACTTACACGAAGTCCAGCTGAGACAGAGTTTAAGTGCGGTCACCGGGGCTGGGGAGAGTGGACCACAGGCAGTTTATGTTTAATGGGTACAGTGTTGCAGTTTGAAATGAGAAACAATATTCTGGGTGGGCAGTGGCCACTACCCACCCAGAATAATGCGAAGGTACCTAATGCCATGGAACTGTACACTGAGAATGGTTAATCAGGTCACTTTCATGCATTTTCATACACACACACGCACACACACACACGCACACACGCACACAGAGAACACTCTCCCCTTGCTTAGTCAAACCACTGCACCCTCTGGATGAAAAAATATGGGTCTTTGTGCTTGAAAGGAAAAATCTACTAAACTACATTAGCACCTACTTTTTTTTGCAAATTGTACTCAATAATGAAGGCCTTCACATCACTCACAAGTCAGAGGAACTGAGTTTCTGGAGACCCCTCCAAACTTTGGAAATGAGAATGGGAAAGACCACGATGACAATCACTGGCTGAATCTGGGCAGAATCCACACATCAGCAGTCATCGCCCTGAAGTGCACTCCATCGTCAAGATATTCTTCTTCTATGCCCCACTGCTCACTCCTAAACATCGGTTCCCTCATCGGAGGGACTGTCGTACTCACAGGCAATTACAGGCTCCCTTTATTCATCTTCAGCTGTGCTGCTGCAACATAGAGATGTGGTTCCTTTCATCTTCCCTCCCATGGGTGACTGACTTCCAATTTCTTGTCCCCACTGCAAAAGAATAACTGTACCTAGACAGCATCGACAATGCTGCTAAATCATTCTTCCTAATGGCATAAATAAATATAATTTGAGAAACCAACAGACCTGTGACCAGAGAGTGCTGAAGTTCACTGATTCCTATATTGAGCTGCTGTTCCAACCTTAAAAAAAAACTGGTGCGTGTTTATTCACATGAGGGAAGTCCAAAGCATAACCTTGACCCTAAGTCCTTGGAGACAGCACCGCCTACTAGCCAGCAAGATGGCCAACGAACAAGGAAACTGAAAGTGGAGTTGGGAGGGCATGCATGTCTTTCGTGAGCCTGGCAGTCAGACTGGCAGTCAGAACAGTGACGCCAGTGGGGCATCAAGGTCTCTGAATCAAATGGACTGCCTGGTGCAGCAGTCTCTCAACTCCTGTTTGCCTACAAAACTCAATCCACCAGGGATGCCCAATTTCTTTTCTTAGAATATCATCACCAGCATTTGACATATTTTTAAAGGAAAAGTGCAGGCAGGAATGAAGGTAAATAGGCAGGCAGGCAGGAAGCGAGAGAAGGAAGAAGCATTTTATTTTATTTTTATTTACTTGTACATCTCGGTTGTTCTCCCTGGCCTGGGACGCAAACCCAGGTCCTTGAGATGTATGTGGCCTGTGCTTCAGCTGGAGGCAGTTGACCAAACCACTACTCCAGCAGGGCATAGCAGCATTGGGCATTTAACACAGAAAAGCCAAGCAACATTGCTTAGCACAGGGACCTGGTGACAAAGTTAAGCGGACACTTTAAAAAGAATGCCTGTAGTGAAGAGAGCTAGTATCAGAAGCCAACAGTTTAGGGCAAAGTTGAAAGAGATGGGATACATGAAAAGTGTTTTAAGGAGCCACTAATGACAAATTCCATACCATGAGAGACATAGGGATTGTGGAAAAGCAACAGAACACACCTCTATAACATAAAAATCAAAGTCTTTGGACAAGCTATGCAGTTAGGGAGCTGTGTGTCATGCTGTCACTGGCAATGTCAACTGGAGTTGCAGCCTGAATCAAAGATAGTTTTTGGTGGGGTAATAGGACCAGACAATTCAAAGACAGTGCTTTTTTCAGCCTCAATCACAGACAGCCACCCTATTAGTCTTGTCATTTTCTGACAAAATGCCAACTCACAATATACAGAAACAAGCTGTATCTCTACAGTCAGGAATACATTTGGCCTTTCTTTTGTTTTTCCTTAACTTGTCCTTACAGAGCTATTTCTTCTCATCCACCAAGATTACCACTCAGTCAAATTCTGATCAGGGTAGAGAGTGGGATCAAATGAGTTACCACTTACAAGAGAGCTTGTTCGGTGAGCTACAATGTTCCTGGGGCAGATATGCCCATCACTGTTTTTCTCACATTCACAGCAGTGTCGTCATGAGCCCTAGTTCTGGCCAGCAACTCCCTGCTGCATCTCGACCATCATGCTGGTCTCCCCTAGATGCTGACAGCAGGATTTAGAGTTCTTATGAAAAAAAAAAAAAAAGTATCCATAATGGTGCAGCCCTAAGCTCCAGCAGCACAGACCACAAGCTTATGTCACCAAAAGTGACAACCTAAAATTGATTTTTAAAAAAGTATTCAATAGACCCTACTCTAATGAGACCACTGCAGCAAGAATGTGACACCAAGCTGAGCTGTGTGGAGTGTCTGATGGGGGCCCCCCAGGAGCTGGGTGGTGTTGGTGCCTAAATGATGCCGGGCCCAGGTCAGAGTTAACATCAGCAATCTGGCCTCCCTCCATTCGTGTATTGAAATATAATTCAGTAGAATGAATTGCTAGACATGTCTAAACCCCCTGGGAAATGACAGATATTGATGAATGCTGTTGGGAAGATATATGGAAGGAAACGGCAAATAAATAGAACCATTTTTTCTCAGAGTCAGTCTGCGGATATGTGGAGCAGCTGTTAAACCACTTGTCAACTACTCCCCTTCCCTCTTCCTGCTTCCCCTCCCACTCCCCCATCTGCCTCCTCTACACCTTTCTAAAACCTCCCGCAGGACCAGAGTCTTGCCCTCTTCAAAATAAATAATCGAACAAATCAGCATCAGCTCCTACTCTCTTCCAGTCAGTCACTCTCTGACTTCTCAACATGGTTAGTACAATCGTTTCTCAAATTTCATCCCAACTAACATATTCACCGCCCGCTCTGGACCCTGGAGACACATTCCATTTTTAAATGCAGGGAATGATATTCTTGAATTCAAGTCCATTACCATTTGGTTCCGATCATGAAGTTCCAATCCCAAATTCAAACGGACTACTACCATGCAGCAGCTGTGTGAGCTCGGTCAGACCCCTTAATCTCCTAAGACTCAGCTTCCTATAAGTATTCTACAAAATGGAGATGAGACTAACCTCATGGGGTGACTGTGAGGCCTGATTGAGGATGTAAATAGCGACCCAATCACACCATCCAGCAAACAGATGGCCCCCAATAAACACGACATTATCACCACCCCTCTCCCCACTGTCCATTACTGAAGGACTCCTCCAGGCACGTGCACTCCTCTGTGGTGTCATCCCCAGACTGATGAAATTGTCTCCGGCATTAGGCACTCCAGGTCTGATTTCATTCACCCGGTGGACCGGGGAACAGAGAATGAGAAGTCAGTCAGACACAGGCTTGCATCCTAGTTTCACCACTGATTAGACAGAGAACCCTGGATAAATTACTTCTCTCTCAGCTCCTATTTCCACAGCTCTAGTGACAATAGCAGGAACCTGTCACATGTTGGAACACAGTAAACTCTGTGTCAACCAGGACCATATTCTGTCTGCTTTTGTAGCCTCAGATCACACACAGCACACAGAACCTACTGAACTTCTGCGGAGTCACATACTTTTGTCTGTTCATTTTAGCTCTCCATTCTGTCTCATTTCTATTTCTCAGGGGCATCATTTTTTCCACTATTGTTTAGTTCCATATTGCCTAGAATACTACTCAAATTGGGTTCAGTGATATCTTTTGTAACAATAACAGTGATGAAAGACTCAACTGCCTTAACCTTCTTCATATGAAGATCACGTCACTTCTCCTGGCTCTGATTTTCTCTCCTAACAGCCATCTCCAAAAGCGTCTGCCACCTCCACTAAATATTATATCTTTGCAAAGTAAGATGATTAACCCCAACATATTAGAGAACAATCTGAACTTCTACATATCTTTTGGAGACATTATGAATAAAGTATTTTCAATAATGCTGAATGGTTGAATATGAATTCAATAATGCTCTATTGCGCATTAAGTTACTTTGACTGACACACCCAAATATCACTGGTAGTCCTGAGACTGCCATCTCTGACAACTGCCCTACATCTAAACAGTTGACAGAGGCCAAGGAGGACTTGGAGACCAAGACCTTTACAAAAGAAAAAGAACAAAAGCAACCACAGAGGACATAAAATAAACTCTGCATCAAAATGTACATGGAAATTTCCAGACAAGTCTGAATATCCTAACATTTTCTCTATTTTTACAAGGAAACTTTTTTTTTTTAAGGAAAGATACAGACAGAAATGAAGGCAAAATGAAGGTAGGTAGGCAAGAATAAGGACTTTATTTAGTTGTTCACACTGGTTGTTCCCTCACTGACCCCCCTTCTTGAAGCCGGGACCTCGGAATGGATATGGGACTGCTCTAGGCTGTAGACCAATAGGTACCCAGGGTGTGTCCACAAGGACAAGACCAAATATATAAATATACAGAGTCTAATTCCTATAACAGCCTGTTTCCACATGTATTTCTTTGGGAAAATTTCTAGTTCCATGCTGGCTTCTATTCCAAATAGATTTCAAACTCTTCCTCCTCAATAACAGTGTCTTTGCATGCTCCCTAAAAGAAGTAAAATTTCTGTCTTAGGAAATGACTGTTGCTGCTTACTAATGAATTTGTAAGAAATGTAGAACATGACCATAAAATATTTCTTCAGAAAAACTGGATAGTCCATCTCTTCCAGAACCTCTAGCTACAATGTGTAAAGATCCTTAATTCTCTCTTACTAGAAAGTGAATCACTAAGTGCTTTACCAAACTTAGCACAGCATAGTCCTTATTTTTAAGAAGAAAATCAAAGCCAAGATTAGCATCCTGAATGCCTCAGCACCACTTCAGAATGAATGACCTTTGTAGGACTGAAGTCAGCCTTTCCATTTCTGGTCTATTATTTAGTCACTGGCTTCCTCTGAAAGCTCAGATGACAGAATGTTGTCTTTAACCCTAAGGTTATTAATTCATGTTTTAATGTAACAATATCACTCAGCTACATAACTTTCCTTTCTAGAGAATTTAGCCAAGGGGAAGGGAGTGCAAAGGCGCTGAGGTGGGGGAAGCCAGGAATTTGGTTGCTCCACCCATCCTCCCAAATGGTCATCTCTCAAGACTCAAGCGCATGATCATTTTCTTCTAGCCATTCCATTAAATGCATTTAATCTCTCTGAATCCACACAGAGCACAGTGACTACTGAAAGCATGGTAGTGGGGCATGCACATAGGGACTTATACACATCAGAAACTGTATCATATATCAGATCTACTTGGAATTATCCATAAAGATGGTCCTGTCTCCAAGGTGTCTAAGCAGCTGGGGCAGGGAAGGCATAAGAAAGGCTATTGTACAAATGTCTGTTTGTAAGGCCTCTAGTCCCTTCCCTTTTCTACCATGCATGTATCCTTGAGACCACAGTAGGTACAGAACCATTCCAGTACTGACTGAAAGAGTTGTCAGACTTTGTAAATAAAAATGCAGGATACCCAAATCAATTAGAATTCACATAAATTTGAATTCAGGTAAGCCTGCCTGAATACATATGCCTCAAGTATTACATCAGATATGCACTACTAATAATAAAAATAGTATTAGATGTTTATCTAAAATTAAATTTTAATTAGGTATCATATATTTTATCTGGCAACCCTATGCACTAAGCATTTATTATTTGCAATGCAGGGGCTTTGTTCTGAGGATACAAAGAAAGGGTTCTCAAGAAATGTATAAATTAGCAAAACGGATGACAGGTCCACAAAACACAGAAAGTTAGTGATCCATCCTGTAAGAAGAAAACAATATGAGAAGGTTTCAGGGGACAGAGAGTTAGAGCCAAAGTATGACTGTGGAAGAATTAGCAAAAAATCAGATGCAAGTATCTACAATGGAATTTGAATGTGTAAAGGATATCAGAGACCATGACCCTCTTTTCCCTGTTTTATTCACCTAAGGTGTCATACTGGGTTTGTCCATGTATTATTTTCCCACCATTTCTTATGTTCTTTTATGCACCACTGTAGCCAAAGGCTAGCAAAAAGGAGCAAAAACAAAACAAAGTATTTTGCACTGAAATTCCTGGCAACCAAGGCAAAGACATAAATATCGCAGGTTCCTCAGCTCTCGTGATTGAACCGAAGAAGGAATTCAAATTCATCAGGTGAATCTAACCCCTTTTCTTTTTTTGGAGCTGAGAGAAATTGGTTGCAGAGGTTTTAATTAAAGGTCAATGACATACATAATTGTACTGTTCTTTGGAGTAATTTGGGGCAAAACTTCAGGTGCAACATGCTTTATGGGACATTCAATAAACCAAGTGCTTAATGCCATGTGTGCATGCGTGCATGCATGTAAACACATGGAGAGCCACATATGTTATTTAACAAAGTTCATGCCTCTGCTCTACGGGGACTTAGAAGTTGGGAGGTGCTGCACTTTATGCATAATCCTTCTTGAAGCCTATTTGGTGCAGTGTTAATTGTTTGCCATGGTCATGCTGCACGTATGTTCATTCAGAAAGAAGGAAACAAAACATGTCTATGATACTGGGCTCTCTCTTCAAAACTCTTACATCTCACAGAGCAAGTCAGCAATGAGTTAAAGGACTGGAAAGGACAGCCCCTCAGCTTTCCCTTTAGGTCCTGGTACGAGGCAGGAGCCTGAGACAGCACTGTCAAAGAACAGAGAAATTATCTGGCTAGGCAGACACAAGAAAATAAATTTAGACCTGACAATATACGCTGATTAAGTACTTGAATGACAATGGAACATGACAATGACAAATGCAGGCCACCACCACTGGAGTCATTAATATATCAGAAACACTAATTTTTATAAATCTTTAAACTTCCCGGTTGGTGGCATTTGCATTTCTTCCCCTAGTCTTTTTCCTGCGGAGCTGACATAAAGTCAGCTTCATTTTCAGTTTCCCTTCAGGAAGTTAGAAAAACTTGTACACTCCTGATCTTTGATTAGCCACTGAAAATGAGTTTGAAACAAGAGATGAATGGCCGCATGTGCTGTGTTTCCAAAGACAGTGACAGGATGCTCCTCTAGGGGAGTCACTGGATACTCCTCTAGGGGAGAAGACAGGCCTTCTCACTCAAAATGGAGAAACTATGCAAGGGGGGGGGGGGGGTGTGGAACAAAGGTCCAGAAAATGAAGGAAAACCTAATCTTCTTGAAGACTACCCTCTTCTCTTCATTTTGGTAGCTAAAATCATTTACTACTCCAGCTTAAAGGGACCATGGGAGAATGTGGTCCAATTCATTCATTCATTTAACAGATGAGGAAACTGAGAGGCAGAAACAAAGGCATGGCTACTTAAGAGGATTAGAATCCAGGTCTCAGATCTCCACTTTCATGGCTTCCTAGTATACCTTCAAACAGTGGTGTAGAAGCTGTCAGGAAGTTTTCTCCACCCAGTAAGTCAGTTGTTTTCCGTCTCTATCACCAGCTCATTTAACTCCTGCATTCCAGGCTTACCTGTACCTTATAACCCATCCCCTGGGTCCCCTGTGTCCTTATATCCTGGGGAATACAGGTACCCATGCATCAAGTATCCCTCTGATCTTCATCTCCCCTGCATTACTGCACCACACCCAACCACGTCTGTGTTGTCAGAGGATTGACATGCCATCCAATGTGCAGACTACACCACCTGAGAAGTCAGCCCCTGTCTCTCAGTAACTACACTGCAGTTTGACTGTACCTGAGAAGAACAGGTCACCAAAAGAGCCAGTCACCTATGTCCAACCCAGATTCCAGCAAGGCACGAAATGGAAACACACACCATCTTCCTTGCCTTCCCCCATATCTCTCTACTGCTACTTTTATTTTAATTTATATTTATGCTCTTAACTAGAATATAACCTCACTTCAACTTTTGTGGTTTCCTCATATGTAAAGAAGAGTCACAGGGAGCTAAAACCACTTCATCTTTTATAGACAACACATACAAGGAACTGAGAAGATAAGCTTGGAATCCATATGCTCCATCTTATCAGAATGAAACTGATTTTCAGGGAAGTACTACCAAAAAAAAAACACAAAAAATAACCAGAGAAGAAAAAAACAAAAGGAACATGATTATGCATCGTCAAAAAATTCAACTTGATAAAATGCTAAAAAAAAAAATGAATAAATCCTGAAATCAATTTTCTATTCTAAAGGGCATCTTAATAACAAACATCTTGAATTTTTGATATATGGATTCAATAAATTCATTTTTCTCCCAGGAATCACCAAAGCCCATTATTTATAGACTCACAAGAGAACACAAGAAATTAGAGAGAGAGAGAAAGTCTAGTGTTTTATGAATCCAAATACTTATATATCCTTGGTTTGATTCTGTTAAATTTCTTCACTAGCCTAATTGGGATAGAGAACCTCTTTTTACAAATTTACACACACACACAACTTTATTTAAAATGTCAGCAAACACTGCAGAAGACCGCCAGGTGATCTTTTTTGGTGCACTTTGGATAATTTCAGCTACTCGATTTAATTTGCCAATACATTCAGCCAAAGGTGAGAAAGAAAACTTCTTTTGAAGGTAATAATGGTTTAGTTTTATCTTAGTATGCAACAGATTTTCCTACCCTAGCAATCTTGAAATTCTCCATCAGCAATGATTTGAGGCCCACGCTACCGTATGCACTGCAGAAGGCACTGATTCAAAACACTTAAGAGAAGTCAGGTCTTCTATCAGCATCATCTTCTTAATTATAAACCCTCTGGGCAAATTTTTAGGTTCTTCGAACACTATCTGATACACAGAACTATAAAACAGTTTTCTGATGGACCAGATTTGCTGCTCCAGCCTCGCTCCCCACCCTCTCCGGAGTTCACAACACATCAAAGCAAACACCCCAGTCTCTCATCTGGCTCTGTATTGAAGAGAAGCACATTCAGTTCTCAAGTACTCATTTCAACACTTTCCTTAATTAATTTCCCCATCACGCCTGATAGTATCACCTCTTGGGATGGTATCACTGATGCAAAATGCCCAAAGGAGAGATTTGAGCTCCAAATTAGGGCTGTGTAGCCTGGCTCTAAACAAGGTGGCCACCTGGCAGTTTCACAGAAGCAGGTAACCAGGTCTGGAAAGCATCCTGTGATCACCCCGTCAGACGGAGCAATGACTCATGGGCTGGCCATCTGCATGGGGGATGAGTTACGGCAGAAACCTCCCTAACAGAGGAGCACTGGGAGGCAGTGTCTGCCAAAGAAACTGGCTAACATCTGTGTGTCCCATTAACTCCATGCCTCGTGAGTTCTTCTTACTTGGACAAGAAGAAACTGCAAACACAAAAATACACCAAAATAGTCACTTTCCAATTAGAACACCTGGAAAGCAAACCAAACATCCCGGCATAAAATGACACAGGGGCGGTGGAACAGCAAAAGGTTTTACAGGCTACTGCAAACCATGCATTCTCACCAGGAAGAAGATGGTAATGGAGCTGTTCTTGCTGCTTGGTGACTCAGAAAACTACGCAGAGACATTCCCCGGCTTCCTAACCATTGCTGATGAATGACACAACTTCACAGTTTCTAAAACAGAACACTAAATCAACTTAAAAGAATTTCTTTCCCCAGTTACAAGCCTTCCGTGTAAAGATTTTATAAGTATTGAGGAATAGTAAAACAAATAGAAGCAGGATCTTTTTAAGCCTGTAAAATCTTAAGTGTGAATTATTTGTACTTCTGGAGTTGTTTTTTTCCCTGTTGGCCAACAGCCAAGAATACAAATTGAGAGTATCAAAAGAGAACACCATTTATAATGATTATAAAAATTCTTGTCCGTTAAGTTGCAACATCTGCCAGATTCAAAATATTAGCATTTCACGCATGTCCTGGTAGAGCAGGGGTTGGGTCAATCACCCACATGTCCCTGGGTTTGAATCCGAGGTCCAGAAGAAAACCACCAGTGTGAGCAACTAAACAGAAATAAAATGGAGTGCTTCTTCCTCTTCTTTCTCCCTGTCTGCCTGACAACCCACCTTCATTCTTACCTGCACCTTTCCTTTAAAAAAAAAATTAACATTTCAGTCATTCTTCAAAGGGTGGTTAAGTTAAACACTACTCAAGCCCTCCGCATACCCAAATCCCCAGTTCCTCTTTCCAGTCTCTCAAGGACCAGGCCTGTATTCCTGAGAAGAAATCCCAACTGGGAACTCAATTCCCTTCACATTTACACAGATCAAATCCACCCTCCCAGCACTCCCTTCAGTGACCCTCACCAGGTCTATGGAACTGATGAGCCCAGTGTTTAAACTTTCCCTGGTATCTTAATAACTTAATCCTCAAACCTGTAGACAGGTTTCACTTTCAATTCATGATCTCAAACCTTGCATGGGTCACCAAGATTTCCAAGAAATTTATAGTACATTGATAGTTCCCTTCCTGTTCACCAAGATGATTCCAGACTTCTTTCCTCAACTACCATATAACCCTCCCAACCCCCACCTCGGGGTCCCACAATGCAGAGAGGAAAGTGAAGCCACCAAATCTATTAAACTACTTTCGTTTTATTAAAAGCAAATTTATTAAAATTAATTAGAGGTAGCTAGTATGTTAATAAGAGATCAGCGAGCTGCAGAATTAATCACATTTCAATAATCAGTGATCTGGAAAGGAGACATTTAAAAAAAATGAAGCTTATTTTGAGAGAATCAAAGATTCACATGGAGTTGTAAGAAATAGTACAGAGAGATGCCAGGTATCCTAAATCCAGTGTCCCCTGATGACAACATCTGAAAAACTGTATTACACAATCGCAACAAGGGTATTGACATAGTTAACTGAAAGAACATTTCCATCACCACCACAGGAATTCCTCATGTCGCCATTTATAGCCATACTGACTTCCTTCCCCCTTTTTCCCTTAAGGGCCTTCATTAAGTCCCAGCAACCACTTATCCTTTATAATTTTGTCATTTCAATGTTACACACAAACGGAACTGTACAGCATGTAACCTCCTGGGACAGCCTATTTTTCACTCAGCATAATTCTCTGGAAATTCATGCAAGTTGTCAATAGTTTGCTCCTTTTAATTGCTAATTAGTACTCGATATATAGATGTACCTAAACAGCCTGCTCTTGCATCTACTTTCTCCTCCTTCTTTCCATTACAATCGAGGAAGTGACCTTCCTCCGGAAAAGGGCAACCCTTTCTGTTCACATGTGCTCTAGAACCCTTGCTCTGTTCTTCCAAAACATTTTACTTTGGCCATCAACCATTTCTTCCAAACCATTCCAACGCCTTACAAGGTCCCCCCACTCAGATGGCTCCTTCTGACCCCACAAAGATGCTTCATACTTGCATCCTATTTCTCTAGTCCCTCTCACAGCACAACTTCTCAAAAGAGATAATCTATGCTCTTAACACATTATCTATCCTAAAGCCCTAATGGCCATTTGCTCTTAATCCACTCCTCTCTAGCCTCCAGTCACACTCCACCACTCTCCCCAAGGTTACTAGTGACTATACTGTTGAATCCAATGACAATTTCTTCTCCCCATCTTACTTTCTCAGATGAGACCAATTCACTCCTCAAAATACAATTTTCCCTGCTTCTCTGATTCCACAGTCTTACCTGATGTACCTATTTAGCATGCCCCCTAGTCATTTCAAACTTAACATACTGGTCACAGGCGCAACCATATCCCATTTCTTTATTAAAAGCTATTTCTCAGGCACACCCTAGTGGAACAGTGATTTGGTCAGCTGCCTCCAAAGAAGCATAGTCCACACACATTCCAAAGACCTGGGTTCACGTCCTAGGTTCAGGGGAACAACCAGTGTGAACAACTAAATAAAAATAAAACCTTCCTCCACCTCTCTCTTCCTGCCTGCCTGCCTACTTAACTTCCTTCCTGCCTGCACATTTCCTTTAAAAACAAAAACAATCAATGATTTCTCCATCTTCCCAGCAGGGACCAGACATCTCCCAAACCAGTACCAGCCTCAAATTCCACTCTGACCATTTGATAGAAATGAAATGTGTCTCTTCCAGACTGGGAATTTTAAGAATTTAGAAAGGCTGTTCCACTCTCTTTCCACCTCTACCAGCTGGAAGCAGAGTACCTTGAGGCCATTAAAAAAAAACAAAAAACCAGAAGGCAAAAGGATGTGGGTCCTTCACTCACCATGAAGAACTTACAGCAGTAAGTTCTTAAAACATTTACATGAACGAGAAATCACTCCTACTCTGTTAAGCCATATTTTATAGCATAGAGTATTATCCTAACACACCATTTTGACATAGGCCTCCTTTTGATGGTATCACAAAAACAAATAGAATATAGTTTGTATTTAGGTATAATATAACTACATACCAAGGTTTCCCATAAAATAATCATGCCTTAAATGCTTTAATTTAAATTCTTTTAGACATGTTCACTAAGCTAAGGAGGTCTTTTAGGATGAGAAACTCAGTAAGTTCCATACCACACACACAATGGCCTCTAGGTTAATTTTGAAACAATGTTTTCTCAGGTTGTGCTATCTTTCCTTTCTCTCCAAGTAAAATTCACTTAGAAATAAATTTTTTAAATTTTCAGATGACAATTGATTTTCAAAGTTCAAAAAAGAGAAGCCTCGATTTTGCCTCCCCTTAATATAGAACAGCATGAGTCTGTTTTAGAATTCTACTTTCTGTTGTCTACGAAGTTGATTTCTTCTTATTATATAAGTGCTCCATGCATGTATACACGCCTCTGTTTTACCTTCCAAACAATCTGAATGTTTTGAAAACCACAACTGACTTGCATGGAGAGAAAAAACGCTTCCTTTTCGGGATCACCGCGCAGAGATCACAGCTGCAGAGGGCAGGCCTCGGATCCTGGTATCATTTGCATATCAAGAAACCTCCACTCCAGATCCTGAGGTTCTGCCCTTCATCCTGCAGCTTTCAAGCTGTGAACTGTCAGGCACATTACCACATATCCTTGCCCAGACCTGAGGGGCTGTATAATGATTAGAATAATGCTCCTCTTCCTCATCAGGGGGCTTCAAAGCTCAGTCAATGTTTACAGAATGCTTCTGGGTGTCTATTTAGCAAGCTGTGGGTCATGAAGACAGAAAACAACATTCACCTTCCAAAAAAAACGCAGAAAAGAAATCTAGGCAGTGATGGGCATAGTAAACTCTCAATCTGCTGCAGAAGTACCAGTCCCACAAAAAAAGGTACTGATTTTCCTTTTCATCTAATATCCTTATGATTCAAAGCTTTAGTTAGGGAAGAAAATGTCAAAAGTTCAACCATGAGTGCCGATGCACACTGGAATTATGGACTTTTCGCTTTTTCCTTTATATTATTCTGCATTTTTTAAATTGTTCACAGTGAATACATAGTACTTCTATACTTAAAATATAGGTTAATAAAAAAATTTCATGGTATACATTTTTTAAAAAAAGAGAGAGGCTAACTATGAGAGATGGGAGAATTGGTCCCAATTCTTCGCTTCCCTGCCGGAGCATCTCACATCGGATTCTATGACAAGCTGTCATAGCGGGTGGGGTGCACTTCCACCTTTGACTCTGGGCTTGACCATGTGACTTGCTTGTGTCAAGAGAAAGCCAGCAGTCATGCCAGCAGAAGTGTGAAACCTGCCTATACATGTGGACAGGCACTCAAGTGCTCCCAACTTTTACCAGGAAGACAGGATGCCTTGAGAGTAGATGCTGCTGGTCCAAGGAATGACAACAAACAAATGGAGCCAACTAGGACCCAAGCTGTATCCTAGAACCATTTCCAGAGGAGCCCAGGTTAAACTACCCCAAACACAACTGACCTTAGCTCTTGAACAAGAAAACGACTCACTGTTGTCTGCCACTGAGATTCTATGATTATACGGCATTATTGTCACCATTGAGCCATTATTGAATGTCACCAAAAAAAAAAAAAATCTCAGGAACTGAATTTCACAGTGAAAAAATGCCATAAATACATGAATGTATTTATATAGGGAACCCAGCAACCAATATTCCAGTTTGAGATAATCCCATAGCAGAAAGGAATTGTTTTCCTTCTCCTCATTCAATATACAATTATTTCATTATAGTCATAGTAAGTCTGATGGAGCAAGAGATACTTTGGGACCATTCAACAATGGAATTTCACATTAAAAATATATTTTGAGTCTCTTTCAATGTTAAAACATATTCTTCTACAACATGACAATGTTTACAGTTGTTTTCCACTTTATGTATGTATCATAATATATTTAATTGATATTCTTTTGCCAGATACTTAGATGATATGCAGTTTTAATTACGAATGGCACTGTTCTAAATTTATCTAGAGTTAATTCTCTGCACATATTCATATATCTATTTCCTTGTGATGAAATCTGAGAAACGGAATGGTTGGGTTGACAAATGTATAAATTACAAGGTTTTAATATGTGTTAATTTCCTAGTTTTAATTTACTTTGGTGTTAAGGGACCAAGAGCCTCAAAGGCTCTGTCATCCTCAGATTTCAATTGAATAAAGATCTTCCCACTTAGGATTTACTTGAATTAATCTTGCTGGAATTTATTAAAAACCTATTGGGTATCCACTATGCTAGGAACACTGTAGGTTACAAGCATGAACTCAGGAGTCACAACTCTTGGGTGGAAATCTTGGTGTTCTTTTTATAAGTCCACAATCTTGTGCCATTGACTCAAACTGCCTGTGTCCTCATCTATAAAAGAAGAAAAGTGCCTCTCTCACAGATAGATGCACAGAAATATTATGAGGATCAAAACGTAATAAATGTAATTCCCCAAAATCAGTGCCTGCCACATAGTAAGCTCTTCCTGTTAGCTGTCATTATCATTAGGGATAAATGGATGAAAAGATCACAGATCGCCCTCTCAAAGAGCTAAGAGTTTAGTGAAGCTTATCAAGGATAATTGTGAGGCAAAATTTTCAATCTATAAACTAAGCCTTCACACAAAGTTTTGGCTTTAAAGAAAGCAATAAAGAGAAAAAAGGCCTTTGGATTAAAACAAAGCAAGAGGGAGGTGACTGGTCTTCTTAAGTTATAGAACCAGGCATGGAAATCTGATGGCAAAATCAATTTGAGTTAATTCAAGGTTAGCAACAGGGGATACCCCAAGGTAAGGTTCTATGTGATTATTTGTAGTTGCCTAAAACTATAAGAAATCAAGTTTCTTAACGATCAAAGAGGATACTTGTTTCTCTCTACTCCAACAAGTGACACTACACAGGGCCTGACATAATAGAAACTCCATCAATAAAGGTTTCAAACTCATGTTCACATGCTCAGGTACCCCCATCAAATATCCCAAACTCAACCTGTTATGCAGACAATACTAATAGCCACACATCATTGGGCTAAGTGCTTTGTGACTGTTCCTTCATTAAATCCTCAGCTAAGCAAAGCTATGCAATGGCCCAATTATGAATGTTTTCTTGGCATGTCCTGGTGACTCCACCATTTAAATCTGCAGCTTCTGAGTCATAGTCCATGCAAAGCCCAAGGACCTGAGTTCATGATCCAGGGCCGGGGTATGGAAAGAGGTGGCGGAGGGACACAACCAAGATGAACAGCTAAATAAATAAATGCTTCTTCCTCCTCTCTCTGCCTGTCTGCCTGCTTACTTGCCTTCATTCCTGCCTGAACCTTTCCTTAAAATAAAAATTTAAAGTGTTTATCTTCCAATAAAACTTCTAAGAAACTTAAAGAAAAAAGCAGGCTAATGTTCTAGTTTTTGTGGTTGTTGTTGGTTGATGCCATTGCTATTGTTTTAAAGCTCTCCAAAGGACTGTCAAATATTTTTTGGAAATTATCTGATCAAAGATTTCTTGACCTAAAATATTTATGTGTAATCTAAATTGTAGAAGGATAGAACTGCAAGAGCTGCTGAGACAATAAAATGGTAATCAAGTTCAATTGTTTGTTTTTTTTTGTCATCTAAGGCCAGACTTCACATATCAGGTTGTATATCTGCATCAAGATCTATATCCCGGAATTATTTTAAAGCTTTGAGTAAACTGTGTTAGTAAGAACTAAAGAGAACCATAACAACCTCTCCTGTTGATCAAAAAGTTTAACCGAAGCAAGAAAATTTCTTAAGAAAATTTAGCAAGCAAGGGAGTAAGCCTATAACCTTTGTGATTTCATTTCCCCACCTATAGAATAAGGATTAGATTAAAACTAAATCACTTAAAACAAGTAGTCTTCATCTTTAAAAGGTAAGTCAACATGCAGTAAAAGAACATCAGCAAAACTCAGTTTTGAATATTTGTCTTCAACTTAATGAAATGAAGCAATTTGGGGATGAATTCTTCGCCTTGGCCAGACGTCAGTTTCACCAGCCGTTCCAGCAGCTACCACTGGTCCAATGTTTCCAACTCCACTGGTCATGAATCAGAAGCACTTCTACTGGCAGAAACTTCCTCTCCAAAGATGCAAAATCCATAGTTCCCCTTACTTATTTCTAAACCATTTACAAACAAGCTGAAAAGATGGTCACATATAGAGAAAACTGGTTGAGTTTAAAAAACAAAATTTTTTCAAAAATACTTAGAAAAAAAAGCACTCGGTGAAATAATAAAAATCACACGCTTTATCTGACTTTGGCTATCTTTTAACTCAATAATAGTGATTCGTGAGATTTCTGGATTTAAATTTCTTTACTTTTAACAATTAAAAATGGATGAAAGGAAAAAAAAAGTGAACAATTCGAACAGTTCCTAAAAAAAGATATGTGAATGTATAATAACTGAAAAGATGTTCAACATCATTTAATCACCAAGAAAAGGTAAATGAAAACCACCAGGTGATACAGCAATATGCCTATTAAAATGCCTAGAAGTTTAGAACTGACAATACCACAGGTTGTCAAGGATACAGAGCAAGTAAACAACCTGGGTGGAACTGGAGGGGATCACGCTAATCAAAATAAGCCAGAAAGAAAAAGAGAAGCACAGGATGGTTTCATCCATATGTAGAATATAAAGAAAGAAAAGAAAAGAACAAATCACAACAAAACTGATATTATACAGGATTGTGGCAGTGGGGGCAGGAAACACAGGAATGAAAGTGTTAATGTAGTGATGGATGACCTTGGAACTCTGGGGAGGGAGGTGGTGTGAAATGCTCCAGATGAAGTGCAAATTCAAAATCCTAAAAATCATATAGCACTAGAGACAAAAGAAATAATAAAACCAAAGATAGAGAGTAATTAGTTTGCTCATCTGTTGCTGATGGGAATATAAAATGGTGCGATTTTGGAAAGAGTTTGATTCTTACAAAGATCAACATATACTGATAAACATAATCACAGGGATGAATCTTTACAACAGATTGAGCAAAAGAAGCCAGGCTCAAAAGAGATGTATTATACGACCCCATTAACATACAAAACTTAAGATAAATGGAGCCAAGAGTAACAAGACCAAGGACCAAGGGGTGGGCATGGGGTGACTAGGAAGTAACACAGGGAACATCTGGTTTTTGGTGTGCAAATTAGCCCAAATCCATCTATTTTATTGTACGTAAATGATATTTCAGTCAAGTTTATAAATAAATCCTCAATAGAACTGCTCTCTGGATTGAACTAGTGTTTGCAAATGGTCTGCAGACAGGCAGATTTGCACACCTGGAATTCCAGGGCTTCAGGACCCACTACTGAGTAAAGACAATCCTTTCTGAGATTCACATCATTCCCACTCACCAGTCAGAGCACCGCCCAGGCTCCCCCGTCGCAGCTGTCGTCCATCCTCACTCAACTGTCTTTTAAACTTCAGGGACTTTCCAGGGCCAGAAGCCACATCTGGGTTGCTGCATTTCCGAAATGGCATGGGCGGAGGGGACAGTATGTGGTCAAGCTGCGGAGAGAGGAACAGTGGCATCATTTGCTAAGGACTCAACACAACCAGAATGAAGGCCCCACCAGTCACATCTTCCACCCCACCTCCTCTAAGTCTTGTTTTTAACTTGATTTAGAGAAATTAGGATTTCACTGCTATCTATTCCATCTGAAAGAGTCCAGCTGGATTCAAAAATTCAAAAGGAGTGTTTTTCAATCTGTGAATCTCAATACACTTGTGGGTCCTGAAATCAAGTTTAATAAATTGTAGCCAGTATTTTAGACAGACAAACAACAACGACAAAAAAAAAACAAACACACACACACACACAAATAGAAGAGAAATGATCAGACTCTGAAGTCTGGGAAAAACGGCTTCATGAAACGTTGAAGGTGTGTGTGTCTTGCGTGTGTGTGTGTGTCCTGAGTCCTGTGTCTTTATGTGAGCCATGATCCCCTTGAAAATTAAAGACTATTGCTCTGCATTCCTTTATATAGAATCGATAGATCACTACTTTAGTGTCCACAAAAGAAAATTCACAAGGTTTTGGGGCTCACAAATATAGATAGGAGAAGGAAAATTCTAAGCACCACTGTCCTTAATGGAAATCAATACATCCCCACATCGCTTTATAGCTTTTTCAAAGAAAACCTGTCACAAGAATCAGACACACTAAAGTCACTTCAAGAGACAGCTTTCTACAAAAGAATCCCTTGTGTCACAACACTTATTTCAAGATGTGTCCTGCTTTTACAAGAAAATCTTTCCTACTTGGATAGGGTCAAGTCTTCTAAAATGCTCATCTTTAAGTAACTACACCTGCATGGAGATGTATCTAGATAATTGGTAACAATAAAACAAAATTCATGTGCAATACAGGTATCCAGAGAGTTTAGAAATTAAAAATGTACAAAAGATATTCACAGAACTTCCAAACGCCAGAGAAGAGGGTTCGCTTTTTAGAAATCAAAAACAGAAAAGAATTGGGCAACAGTTCTCAAAGCCATGATTCTAAGGGGTGCTTCATCAAGATTTGTTTTGTTTTTAGTGGTAGAGAGAGTCATCTGGTTATACTTGTCTGAATTTTTTAGATTATCATGGATATCTTTATGGGAGAAAAACTTCAGGGATGAAGTCATCATTTGTCTGTCTGTGCAACACAGCATGTTCAAAAACACGGCACAAAAAGAAATTGGAACCTGCCTATGAGCAGCTCCTGAGCTAGTTGAGATGGAACAGACCCGGTTGGCTCAGCTATTACAAGATGTCAGCTCTCCCCCATGCTGACCTGCATTCATTAGTAAGAAGGAACAGCTGGATTGCAAGCACTTGTCAGAATACATCATCTCAAATTCACTGCCAATCTGTACTGCACTGCATTTCATTGCCACTTAGAATTTAGTGAGAGATCCTCAAAGAAGCAGCACTCCACCCAGCAGATCAAGCCAGATCAGAAGGGAAGAGGGAATCTAGTCTGTACTCCTCCACCATGAGGAGCTGTACCTACTGGAAGGCATGCCTTGAGCTGCTGCTCATGACATCAGTGAGCGTCAACTGTAAACATTATCAATCTTCACCCCTAAATACTTTGGCATGATTACTCTGAAAACAAGAATCCTCTTCAAGTTCTCCTACCCTTTAGTCTATGTGTTCTTTTTAAGGTTTCTTGAGATTTTTTATTATCGAGATAAAGTATAAATACTAGGAAAAAAAAAGATAAGATAGATCACATAGTCTCTATTAAAAATGTGTTCTTTTAAACTAAAAATAAGACTGGTGGCCGCAAGGTGGCAGTGTGTCACAGCCATTCAGCAAAATGTTCTCTAACAGCCAGGAGTCTTGTAAATGTACCAAGAAACCCTCAGAGCAACCAAGCGAGTAGGGTCCATTCTACTCAGCTATTTTCTCTTAATTACTAGTGGCAGCCACATAAAATACAAATATTTGTTTTGAAAGGTTCATCCACTTCTGCTACTTATTTTTCACCTGAAGTAAAATTTTCAGCTTTCAGAATTACAATTAATTACTCCAGGGAGGATTGTTGTACCACAAATGACGGAAGGGTGGAAGCATGAGCAGAAGACCATTCTTAAACAGGAATTATGTGATTCCCTTACAGATTTCCAACATTTCCTAAGAGGCATGAAACAAACATAGAAGAGAAATTAAGGATAAAATGCAGGAAAAGAAAATATTTCATCATACATACATACATACATACGTAAATATATGTGTATATATATGTAAATACATGTGTATATATGTGCATATATATAAATACACACACAGAGAATTAGTCCATAAGCTAGAGATTTTTATCTAAATCACAAAACCAAGAGGGGATTGCCATTTTGAACCTGGGAAAATTGAGGCAGCGAATATGAGTGCCGTAAATGTTTCAAACACAAATAGAAGCAGGAAAACCTAAGAGCATAGTGCAGTATTCCAGGCTCCTATTTGCTTCTTCACATCAAATCACAGGGCTCACTCTAAATAATCATTTTTTCCAAACTTGCTGCACTGTCAATGGTTCTACTTTTCTTTCTACAATTAGTCAGAGCGTCTCAAAATAGTTCACTGCAGCCCTGCGATGTATTTGTCATTTTTTGTCCTGATTCAAACACTCATGGTCCCTTTAAAAACATTCCATCACACACTAGCGCTTACAGCAGAGATCAAACATATCACCTTGGACATTGCCCTTTAAATTATTTCAGTTCAGTATTTTCCAACTTTTCCAAACTCCCAGTCATCATAATACAAGGAGCTCAAATAAAGACAGAGGCTATTTTAAACTTTCACTGATATTCAAGGGCATCTAAGCCTGGGCTTGTCACTCTTGCCTCACTATAATTTCCCTCACTAAGCAGACAGGGACAGTTAGAGAATTAGCGCTTACTCCTGTACCACCTGCTGACCGAGCACACTGCTAGCCACCAAGTATTCTGGAAGGAATGGGTTTTCCAGAAAAATGCCTTCCCTTCCTTCACCAAAAGCAAATATTCATTCCTAAAACATCAGACTAGCTCAAAACTTCCTCTGCTGCCTTCTTAACCTCCTATACTTCCATGAGCCAGAGTAATATGAAAGGTTTATTTGTATATTACTGAATTGAGACATTAGAAGGTAATACCACTTACCCGTGTCACAGACCTCCACTTTCTAGCAGTTTATCAGAGGAAACAAGAAAGCACGGTTAGACAACGCAAGGTTTCCAGCTACAATAATTCTGATACAGGATTCTACATCTTTATTTTCTACAGGCATCACCTCTACCACTGCTTGCTGCTTTATCAATGTTCAGGCTGGAAACACAGAAGGATCCACCACCATTACACTGTGGGTTCAATCATCAGTGAAGAATTAAAGGAAAAGGAAAGGCAAATTATTCAAGAGGGAGATCTCATTTAGCGTCTCCACCATCATCACCACCATCTCCATCTCCAAACACGGACATGGTTTCTAGGGTTACAACGCATGGTAAGACCCATCTATCTCCTTCTATAAAAAAGCATGTTATAACTCTGATGCACATTAAACAGTCTTAAATGGCAATGTTCTCCAACCTCATCGCCACTTTCATGCTCGTATACAGGAGTTCTTCGATCGATAGTTTTCAATATTAACAATGATCGTATGAACACAAAGGAAAATATGTATCCATTTCATATGTGACGATTCCTTTTTCCTAGCCTCTCAAGTCACAAACCTTAGACTAACTTTTTCTAAATTTCCTTCTTATTCCATATCCAATCAACAAATCCTCTACTCAGTCTCCAAAGTATATCCAGAATGCAATCACTTATATTTTCTGCTTTCTGCGGCTACCTCTCTGATGCCTGCCATTTGGATCTCTTGCTTCTGTCCTATAAGCATAGCAGTCAGTGACTCTTCTAAAACATGTCAGGTGCTCCAAGTCCTCTGCTGGAATCCTCTCGTGACTTCCTTTTCATCAGAACAAAACCCAAAATCTTAAATGCCCTACACGATCTTTACTGCACTTCTCTGATCACAGGGGCTACTGCTCCAGTCAATCACCCTCTGGTCTGTGCTAGACTCTGCATGCCTCAGGCAACTTCCTACTGAGGTCCTTTACTCTAAGGTGTCCTGGGTCCAGAGGATACTGAAGATATTAGCTAGGGTGCTCCAGGTTTCTATGCACAATTATTCCTTCAGGGGGTCTTCTCTAACTGCGCTACACAAAATAGCACGCCCACCACATTATTCTCTTTTCTATTTTTCTTCATAGCATCTATCACCATGACTTGTCAGCTTTCATATTTGTTTATGGCTCTTTTCCCTCTAAAATAAAAGTTGCATGAAATTGTGTATTTGTCTGTTTTGTCCACTGCTCTATATAAAAGGCACCCTGCAAATATTTGTTAAGAGAACAAATGAATTGCAAATCTCTGGTACTTAGTCCAAAGTGTAACATTAGAAAAATAGAAAACACAAGCAATAAAGGATTTCTACTGTTGCTAAAAAAAAACCTTCCCTTCAAACATTACTCTAGGTGAAAAGATTAAAGTGAGTCTAGCATTTTGAAAAAACTGAATATTTTGTGTATAAGAAAAGACCTTTAGGCTCTAGAGCAAGAGGCAACTTTTCAGAGGCTCCTTTCCATAGACAAACTAATATGCTAATTTTTGAACACTGCCACCTCTGAAGGTGATCCTAAACAATGAATTATTCAACTTTTTTAAAACTATATTCTAACTAACATATTCCCTTTTGTCTATCAATCCTTGCTTTTTCCTGCCCCCATTCCTTTATTCTGTAATTCCTCATTCATTCCCAAGACGTGCCACATGCATTTTAAAGACCCATTCAGAATGTATGTGCCCTAAGGCCAAAGTTCATTAGTTCAAAGGGATCACCAATGTCATCCGCATGCATAATGGGGACTCACCAGTAAAGTCTTTTTATGCTTAAAAATAAAGAGACTTACTAGCAACAGAGTTACGAAGACATTGTTCAGTTATTCTGTTTCTTGATAATATCCTAAGAAACCAGAAATGTAAAAACATGAATAATTATAGAAGTGCATCGACTGTGCTTGTAATCTTAATTAACTGCTCTATCACCTCTATCCATAATGAATCAAACTGACAATCTGAAATTACTTTATTTCAAACTTGGTTTTTATTCATTTATTCATTTTATTCATTTGTTTTTTTTCACTTTTAAACCAAAGTCTATAAACAACATTTAAAAATCTGGTGCAACAGACTTCTATAGTTAAGATTTCCTACAAATTCCATAGTGGTTACCATACACCAACATTTCCTAACCCAGGTAGGATATTTAACTCTTTCTATTAGTAGTAATAATACTGCCCATCTCCTGAGGTGGTGGTGAAGATTAAAAGAAATCATATATGTAAATACATAAAACACAGTCACTGCACAATAAAGGTTAGCTGTGATGATTATTAATATCCCCAACTAGGAAGTCACCACATTCCCCAAAGCCTCTGCATACATACTTTACCACTAATGTCTTGCCAGAAAATGAAGATGATTAAATTTTTACTGAATTACCTTATTTTTCTTTATGTCTAAAATGAGAACTTGGCTTGAGCTGCTTTAGTGTCATGAAAGACAGAACAATACAGAGGTAAGGAACCTAGTCTAAATTTAATTGTTAGGGACAGAGTAGGGTCCCAATGCCAGGTCTTGGGCAAGACACTGTTTCTCTCTAAAGCACAGACCTCGGCGGTGGTGAAGATGCAGAGGAATGATGGCTGAAGAGGGCTTGATAGTGTTTGACACATAAACAATAAATAAAACTCAATATATAAAACATTAATGATAACTGTCACTATGCTCAACCCAAGACTCTCCCTCCCAAAGCCTGTTGATGGGTAAAGCATAGAACTCTATTTACCCAGTCTTTCCACCTCCCAGGCTTTCTTCCCCCTAACTCTAAACTAATCAAAAAAAATAAAGGATAAAATACTTAATACTCTCAGTTCTTCGTAAAGAATAAGCAAACTCCCTTCTCTCAGCATCCTAAACTGTAACTATAAATTGAGTCAAACACAGAGAGAGAGCTGCAATTCTGGATCACAATGTACTAGGGCCCATTTAACTGATTTTGCTGCCATTTATTTTGGATTATGCCACCCAAAATGATTACTTCCATTTAACGACACTGTAAGCAACAGCCCCATAAATCCTGCCATTCTGTTCGATAAACATGTAAGAAGAGTCTATATTAAAGCATATCTTCCTTATGAAGACTCACCTCTTTATAAAAATACTTACTAAGCAGCTGTGTGTGAGATATGAGTGTGGGCACAACAGATGACAACACAGACAAAAATCCCCGCCCTCCAGGAGCTTGATTCTCATCGGGGAAATAAGAAAACTGGAGAAACTGCTATCTTTCCTCTGCAACTAGAAGTAGTTGTGCTCTGAGTTATATCCAGAGACTCATACAACTAGTCCTATGTGTCTGAATCCACCACTAGAAGAAGACAGCACTAGAAGAGAATGTACTACAAAGCCTGCAGCCCGTTACCAGCAAACTCTGGATTTCCTCTCACCTCTGCTACAGATTGTTTGTGCCCCTGCCAATGCTTATGTGAAACCCTACCTCACAATGTGATGTCATTTGGAGGCAAGGACAGAAGGTTGGGTCACGAGGTCAAAGGCATCATGAATGTGGTTATGATCCCAAGGGTTCCCTTGCCCCTGCCACTGTGTAAGAACACTGCTAAGAGAGAACCATCTAAGAACCATGAAACAAGCCCTTACCAGGCACCAAATCTGCCAGTGGCTGGAATGTGGCCTTCCAAGACTCCAAAACTGTGAGGAGTAAGTTTCTGTTATTGATAAGCTACCCAGTCTGTGACATTTTGGTGTAATAGCTCAAAAAAAGATGTTCTCTAATCCACTGGTTCTCAACGTGTGGTTATGAAGCCACCTAGGAGACATCTGGCTATGCCTGGAACGACGTCTGACTGTCACACTTTAGGGGTGGGTAGAGGGAAAGTTGCTGTTATCTCCTGATGGAAATCACAGATGCTATGAAACAGTCCACGTTCAAACCACAGGACATACCACAACAAGGAATCACCCAGTGCAAAATGTCAACATGTCGTTACTCAGAAGCTCTGCACTCCAGCTCCTCCTTGAGTTTGAGTCCCGGGTCTATTGGGAAACAACCAGTGTGAGCAACTAAATAAAACTAAAGTGCTTCTTTCTCCTCTCTTTTCCTTCCTGACTACTCACCTTCATTCTTGTCTGCATCTTTACTTTAAAAGAAAAGTAGAAGCTCTACACGCACTTTTCTTTTTGTCTATCTTTACCCATTATTATGTTATTCATCTTGCTGAGTTACTTGCTATTTTAGGTCGTCTGAAAGTCTTTTGAGAATAAGAAGGGGAGAGAAGGAGAGCACACATAGAATCTTAGCAAAGACTGTTCTTGTCAACAAGATTTGTTAAGCATATAATTTCCGAACCATATTCATTTACTCAACCTACTTAGCTGTTTATTGCAAATCACTTTCTCAATGAACATCCATGTTTTAAAAAATAAAACATCAATAGACTATATTTAAATGAGAAGATGTACTGGATACCAATATCGTTTTCCATCTTCGGTTTTGTAATTAATTCTTTGAATCACAAACTTCAATCAGCAATATAAAAAGTATTTCAGAAACATCCTAAAAGACATGATAAGATCAAACTATAATGGCTTTCACCTAAACAGAGCTGCACCACGAGCTTCATCTCTTAAGAGAATTGATTTTCTTTCTTCCCTTCCAAGAGAAATATGTAAATTAGCACTTGGATACCACTATCTCACTTTTGTCTGTCAAGTCAACTTCAAGGAAGTCAATTTCTTTGTTTATGAACATCTCCGCACACACATACCCCACCCCAGCCACCCACTATCATCACAGTACCAAGGAAGAGCACCACACAGCAGGCATTTAATTGTAACTGTGATGTTTAGATTAAGCAATAAATTCAAGAGTCTACAGATACAAAAAAAAAAAAAAAAGATCTAATATATAACTGTTTATATTACAGTTTTTAAGATAGCACTTTTCAAAGTTTAATTTAAGAACAATTACATGGAAGAAGGCCCAGGGAAGATATAGATTTAACTATGCATGTGTATCACCTGTTTCCTTTCCCTTTAAAATTCTAGATGTTTCCCTGACCTTTATTTAGGTATCTGATCTATGCCTGAAGTTGTTTACTTACTGAAGTCATTCAATTCCCCTGGCACCATCCTGTCCCCATCAGAAATGTAACTAAAGATTCTGACAGTGGTTAACAAAGCAAGAAGAGACCATATTCCTCATCCCTTTGTTTCAAGTCAGAGGGGAAGGTTCCCATAACAACTCCATAAAATGTGATACTAAGAGCTTGTCCCACTCTGACAGACAGAGTAGATGCTCACGTAGGTGGTATTCCTATTCCCATTTACCAATAAGAAACAGATTCAGAAAGACTAATCCCTCCAAAGTTATCAGCGGGAGTCAAGTCTATAATTCCTAACTCCACACTCCATGTCCTTCCACCATTCCAAGCTGTCTCCTAAAGAGACACACAGTCATGAAGCATTGAAGCCTTTATAAACCAGCCTTGGTGTGCCCTGGCACAGCACCGGATTAACCAGTCGCCTTTTGCCTAGAGGCAGGCCACATATCCACATATCCCAAGGACCTGGGTTCAAGACCTAAGACTAGGAAGAAAATCGAGGAACAACTAAATAAAATAAGTAGTGTTTTTTCTCTTCTCTTCCTATCTCCGCTCACCTTCATTCCTGCCTGCACCTTTCCTTAAAAATAAAAATAAAAATAAATTGCAGTCTTAATTTGCTCTTCCAAACCTAGTCTAGTAAGATTCCCCAGAAAAGACCGGATCTTAAACTCTGGTGCCAACAATCTTCATGGTCCAGTCAATCCTAACTGGCAGCTCACACTGTTGATTTCTAGAGCTGCTCTAGCTGAAATCCTTACATCAGAGTAACAGAATCACAAGGGGTTAGTAGTGGAAGGAACTTAAAAATCACCTTAAGTTTAATGTCCTGCATTTTGGAAGACTGAGGCCCAGAGACATCAACCACTCACCCAGGTTTACAAAGATGGTTGGTGCATGAATCCAAACCAGACCCCAAATTTGCAGATCTATCGCCCATCAAATTGTGCTCCCTTCCCCACTATGCTGCCTGGAACCCCACTGGTATTCATCACGCTATTACCACCTACTTGTATATTTTCCTATGGGGTTTTATTCATACATGTTCTAGCAACCCAGAGTTTGTTGTGGTTTTGTTTTTGGTTTTGTTTTTAATTAGCAAAATGTCTACTAGACAGTGGGCTGAGGGCTAAAGACAGAAGAGAAGGGACACAGTCATCTTCCTTAGGTCACATCTGCTGAATGCAGGAGACAGACACACACACACCAACAATCCTAAATCCCAGTCCACTTTTTGAGGGGACTAGAAAACAATGGTGAGGAGGAAGGCCACAGCCTGGATTGTACTCAGCCACTCAGCCACATAAAGGGAGCCACTTTCAATTTCATCTATAATGTATGAACAATCATATCATTACAAGATTCTTGTGAACTAACAATCAATATAAAGCTCTTTGCAAGAGAAGATATTCAAATGTTTATTCTCATCCCCTTTCCTGTCCTTTCTAAGCAGAGTTCATTTTATCAGGACCACAAAAGAAAATAATCATGAGCTGTGACTTCTATTCAGCAACATTCATCGAAGCTAAAAATAAACTTTATGCACATTTCTGAGAAAAATTTCAAAATATGCTCCTCTTCTAAGAGAATGCTGGAGCGCTTTAGCTGGACAAACATATGAATTAATATTAATTTCATGATTTTACATTAAGAGGAAAATGAGCTGTTTGAGTAAGTCCAACATGGAGAGAAGCAGAAAACTGAACTCTGACCCAAAAGGCAAAATAAACATTTTAAGAAAAGCATTCCTAAGAATCATGAGTCATGACTTCTCAGCAGCTCAGGGGCCTCACCTGGTTAAAATGGAAATAATTGCGAAGGACTGGAAAAACAATCACTGAGAAACTGGCAAACAGTAACATAACTAAAAGGAGGGCTCTGGTGTGAGAGATGGGGCAGGGCCCTGCAAACCAATTTCATTTCTCCTTAAAGGTGAAAAAAATAACCAGAGAAACAAAGAGAAATAGAGAAGAAAGGACAAGAGAAGGGGGAGAGGGGAGAGGAGACAACGATGCAGTAAGAGCTGTTCCCGTGGTCACTCACCCTGGGACTCTGGGTTGTGTCCCACCACAGAGCCTAGGGCCAGCCTTCTTTCTTAGCAAAGATACCAAATAATAAATAGTTACAACAAGATGTATTATTAAATACTTAAAAATAACTATAGCCTATAATAATAAATAAGCAAATTCCAGGACCTTTAGTCAGTCGCTACCTGACTCAGCACTGAATTTATCTTACCCCTGGATTTTTATCTGTCCAGGATCCCATCTTGACATCTACCTGTCTCCTTGGCTGAATATCTGCTTCTTCAATGATTGGTCTCCCTGGTCTATACCACCAGAATTTGAGGTCTGGGGGCTGCTTTGTGTCAGGATCTTGCATTGACTCACTCTTGCTTCTGAAATGCAGATCCTGACACAATACCAGGCACCCCACGGTCTCCTGACTATCCAGTAAACTGCTACACATCTGCCCCACCTCTGCCAGGAACCATGCCCTGGATTGGAGGGCCTTTGGATAATGGAGAGAATATCTCAGCCTTCCATTAACAGGTCACACCATCTGAGAACTGAATCCCAAGTCAGTGTCCACCATGACAGCTGCCAGTGCCCAGGCGTCAGAACAGATCTAACCTGCCAGCCACCCAGGGAAACCCAACCTCGAGAAGCATAGGAGAAAATGATGCAGAAGACGTGGAAGAGGAAGACAAAAGTGAGTGGGAAATACGATGAGGGAGACAATATAAAAAGGAGAAGGGTCATTAACAATTTGATAGATTCTGCAGAAAATAAATTCAAACTTAGATTTTCTTCTTATTCTCCTGTTCTCTTGGATCATGAGCAAGTGAATAACTTAATCACTCTAACCATCTACTACTGATTACATTTGTCCTCTGGAAGTTTGACTGGCTGATCATCTGTTATATCCATTACTATTCTTATATCTTTATCTAGCCTTCCTAAACAAGATCTGGCTCCAGAAAGAAAAAGTACAGGATGGCTTCAACCATACATGGAATATAAACAAACAGACGAATCACAAAAGAATTCACAAGACACAGAACTGTGCTACCGGCAGGGTGGGAGGGGAAAGAGAAGGAAATGAAGGAAATAATACAGTGGTGAAGGGCACCTGAACTTTGGTGGTTACAGCAATGTGCAATGCACACAGACTAAAGTGTGAATTCAACATCCTAAAACTCATAAAGCAATGAAATATAATCCAAAAACTAAATTAAATTAAAAGATACCATGGACAAAAAAAAATAAAATAAAATTTGGCTCCAAACACGAGCCCTCTGTTCAGACTCCTCTGCCTGTCATGAAGAAGACTCTTCTCCAGGTTACAAGAGCAAAGGCTAAATCACAACATTCACAGAAGAGGTATAAAATCAGCGAAGGAAAAGATTTTGCCTTTGAGTACAGGTTCCTAACTCTGCTTCCAGAAGTACTCACCAGCAGTCATAGTGTAGCAGAAACTGAAGACAATTACTATCACGGTGGCGGGCAAACTGGATAAAGGGGGTCAATGGCATAGTAAAGGGAACACTGGAACAGTGGTGAACTTTATGCATTATATACAGTCATGGATTTAGTATGGTGTGCACCTTAAACCTATATAATGCTAAAATGCAATGCTTCTTTAATAAAACTAATTTAAAAAAAAAAATAACGAATGCCCTGAGTTCTCAAGACAGACCCTCAATATTGGGTAGAGTTACAGAGGTAAGAATGAGAGAGAGCTGATGAGGTCTGATAGTCTCTTCATATGCTTTTCTCCTCAATAATTCAGAAACTATGATTAAAATACCTATCTTGAGCCAAGGAGGAGGAGCAATTCTGTTTCCTTTCCCTTAAAGAATGGTACAAATATAACCAATACACAAAAACCCCAAGAAACCACCTGACAAGCTGGAGTGCCCCCAGTCCTCACCTGGGAAAGTGTGAACAGTGACATGGGACATGTGACAGAGACGCAGCAGATGGACCTGGAAAGCACCTTCACAGTTGGCACCCACTAGCTCTGTCTCCAGGTCTCAGGTCTCTATTTCCCCATTCTGGCCTGTGACTCACTGGTGAAAGGACTCTGCACGGAGTACATGTGGACGTAAAAGCTGGAATCAGGAGACGAGCGAAGTGAGCTTGAAATGTGCCCATGAACAGAGCGCTCCACCCTGCAGTCCCGTCTTCTCTCCAGCAAACCTAGAGATCTCATGCAAAGGCTTGAACTTACAGATAGAGAAATCCGGTTTGGCACCTTATATGGGGGCTTTAAACAATAAACTCCACGGCCATGTGAGAGTTTATTACGGGATAAACAAAAAACAGTTTACAGCATATGGAGGCATCGCTCTCGTTACCACATCCTCGCCGCAGGGAGTGGTCTCGCTGGGGAAGTACCCGACCCCATCCATTTGCTTTGGCAGAGCTGCCTCCCAAACCAGGGCTGTGGATCTTCTTTGTCCTCCAAGGGCACACATCCTTCAAACGGCTGCAGTCACCCGCTCCTGCTGACAGATCCCATTCCCACGAACTCCAAACTGCCACCTCCACGAAGACCGTTACTTTACCACTTAATAGCGAAGATTCCACCATATCCCAAAAAATACCCAGCCGTACCACAGCCACACTTGTGTTTCCATACTGTCCACGCTGTGTGCTACAGCAAAGTGGTGTGGCTGCCACAGAGACTGGCCCACGGAGTCTAACTATCTGGTGTTTGAGCAAGTTTGCCAAGTGCTTGATTTCTTCAATCCAGTCACTGGGCATCTACTGTATCTACTATGGCCCCTGGAGAGAGCAGTAAGCAATGGAAATTCCTCCTCTTAGGAGGATATAAAAACCCTTTTACTTAGCTGTTTTAAATGGGCCAGCTCTGTTTTGTTTTGTTTTTTCACATTCCCAGCCATCCTGTCATTTTAATACGTCAGTTTTGTCCCTTTTTTTATAAACCAGGGCCAACACAGGGCAAAAGGGACTGTTGAGGTGCCCTGGGCCCAGTCTGTTGAGAGGGGCCCTATAGCAGCTGCCCCTTTTGCCCCATGTTAAAGATGGCCCTGCCGGCACTGACTGCGGTGGTCTGCAGCTGCTACTGCTGTTCCACCCACTGTGAGGAGACAGGCGCAGCAGGGTAAGAGGGTTTCCCCCAACTCCTGTGTGCACCTGTTTCTTCAAAGGGGGCAGAATACCACAGCATGGTCAGGTTGCAGTTAAGTACTCTGGGGGTTATCTCTGGCACTGAGCAGGGGATATAAGTCATTTGTGACACTGGGCTGATTACTGGGCATTTCTGGCAACAGGATGATTACAGCAGCATGTGTTTAGGCAGGACCTTTAGAGCAGGGCCTACAGGGGCGCCAAATTTGGTTTTAGCCTAAGGTGTCAAAATTCCTTGCCCCAGCCCTTGCTGTTTGTATGAAGTCCCACTGGACCACACAACGTTGCTATGTGATCAGCATCCCACAGGACTTACTTGTTGCTGGCCTGACTGCTCTGCTCCTGCTCAGATTGTTCTACCTGCACCCCTCTCCTTAGCTGCCAGCACATGAGCCCATCCTGATTTTGCCATCCCAGTGACCTAATTTTGTCTCAAGGAAATATGGTCAGCCTTCCTCTATTACAAGGGTAGTTAGCGAAGGCCCTTCAGAAGGGGCCTTCAGAGACCAAAAAGAAGGAAGAGAGTAAGCTGTGTAGAAGAAACAGACTTCCAGACCAAGGGAAGGACAAGTATCAACATGCTGAAGTGAGAAGGAGTTCAGCATGGCTAAGATAAAGCAAGCAAGGCTGATGAACAATGTATCCACAGTCTTAACCCACAGGCCCCTTCCCAGATGGGCAACAGATTCAGTAAGTGCCAGGTACCTTCCCAAGTGCTTTAAACAGGTTTATTCATTTAATTTTTAGAAGAACTCTCTGATGTGGTATTATTCCCAGCCCCATTTTTACAGACAAGGAAACCGAAACTTACAGAGTATCAGTGACTTGCCCAAGGAATCAGAGCCAATGACTAGTAATGTCTAAGACCCAAGGCCAGTTGTCAGACCCATGCTCCTCCTCTATTGTTTCCCATTCCTCCTTCATGAAGGCAATACCAGCAGCCTCATCCTGCTATGCACAACAGATTTATGAGAGTGTCGTGTCTGGTCACCTGGATGGAGCAGGAGGCCTCACTGGGTCTGCTTTGTTTTCCACTCTTCAGTTCTTGACCAGCTTCTCACTAAACTTCTCAACTTCCTCCACTCCACATAAGCCTCCTAAAAAGACCATGCAAACTGCTGAACTATGCAAGAAAGAAAAAAGGGAGAAAATATTTACAGAAGGCCTTCTGTGTGCCAGGTACCTATGTAATTGTAGGGTTACCATATTTCCCAGTGTGACAAGGATTGTCCCAGTTTAGCATTATCAAACCTCCACCCTGGCCCTCTTGTCCTGTGCCAGCCTGAAGTCCACATCTTCCCCACCCTGACTAGTGATACTCAAACTGGTCCCAGTTTCAACTCTAAAAAGTATGGTAAGTCTGTGTAAGCATGCTTGATTTCTGGGAGACGAAGCTCAGTGAGAATATCAAAGCAAAGAAGGTGCCCCACCTTCCATGTGGGTTTCTGCATTATACGCAAAAGCACTTGAGTCACAGCAGATACAATATAAATATGAGACACTGATCACCACACTGTGTCCTCACAATCACCCGCCACCGATGTCCCGAGAAAAGAAGTACAACTTCCTATTCTCTCCTCCCTTAACCCATTGTCTCAGAGGCTCTCACTCCATCTCATCTCTATGTCTTTGAAAATTTTCCATCAGTCATTAGTGCTTTGCTCACAAGTGTTAAGATGCTGTCTTGGGCACAGTCGACTAGTCCTAAAGCAACCATCTATCTTGTGCACTGTTAGTTCTCTCCAGAGGCATTGGAGCCCTCAGGCAGTTAAGACTCTTGCTAGCTTTCCACCATGATTCACAAGCACTCCCAGAAGAAGTATGTGGATCAATCCCCCAATGTATCCCTCAACAAATAATACTATTAAGAAACCTAAAAATCATTCACAACCAAGTTTCTAAACAACATGTACTAGAGGGAAGAGCACCCCAGTAAATGATACCTATGAGGAAAAAGGAATGGAAAACAGCAACGGTGATGGAAAATTACTTTCCTTACTCACTGGAAAAAAATGACAAAAATGCTTGGCTGATTCTACTACTTTAGCATTTACAAAGGAAACTACAATCCCATTCTCGGTGAATATGTCTGCTGTCTCCTATGAATCGTAATCTCTTATTTATACCTCCACAAACTTAGCAAAATGTCTGACAGAGTCAACATTTAGTGTATGTACCACATGAGGATTTGAGGATTTGAGGACATTATTAGGATACAAACCCCAAGGAGAGTTAAGAGATGCAATAAGAGGGAATAATGAGAAAACTGAAATAAGGTTAAAATGACTTCATACATATAAAATGAGAGGAGAATTAACTAAGTAAAAAGATCTGTGGAGCTGGGATAGGAAGGGGTACATCATTCTTAACATTCTACTGAGATTCTGTTCTAATCCAAGTAATTTAGCAGTTTTACCCATCTCTTTTTGATTCCAAGAATTCCTACCACAAGTTAGAGGAAGAGAGGTTAAGAAGAAGAAACCAGAATGACCTCTGCTCTAGCAACTGGAGAAAGCTTAGGCTAAAGACATGAGTGTTCCTTGTCTGGGGAAGAAACAGTAAGAGAAACAAAAAAATAATTTTACATTTCACTAATATATCATGCATGCAACATAAAATATAAAATTATTTAATGTGGGTAAATACATACCATTTCCCTATGCCTCAAATGAATAAGAAATTTTTAAAAATTGGGAAGTTAACACTGAGAAAAACTTAAAAATGACTTTACACAAATCACACAAACATAATTAAGTGACATTTTTTACTTGATAATAAACCATTCTTCAACACCACAGCTAATTAAAACCAAGAAAAAAGATCTACAGGAAAATGACAATGAAGGTATCAATAATTCAAGACTTCAATAACTGCTCTAAGGGAGGAAAGCAATTTACCTCAAACCTTTTAAGGATTCTTATGTTTCAAGATCTTATGCACAAGAGCTCATGACTGAAAATGTATTCAACAACAGTAAATCAAGTTAGAATAAAGAGTCAAAGAAGTTAGTTGAAGGAAATCAATAAACAGCCAAAGAATATGAAGTGGTTACGGTTTAAAAAAAAAATCTGAAAGAGATGAAATATTCACCACAATCAGAAAAGGATAAGGCAGACCTGAGTTACAACAGCCTCTTCAAACCAAAGGAGAACATCATGACCACCACTCTGGCCTCCCCAAAATACTTTTGGGGGGAAGAGCCCCCAGTCTGCCCTCCCACATAACACTCTTACATCATTCTGCATTTTCCCCTCCATGGCACCGCCCATCATCCAACACACTCTATTTACTCTTTGCTTAGTGCCTCCCACCCCCATGAGAAATACACTTCAGGAAGGGAGAGATTAGGACAGGTTCTGCTCCCTGGTGCATACCCGGACTAGAAGAGTGCCTGGCATGATGATTAGGTGGCCATCAATGCTGCATAAGTGACTTCCAGCTTCCCATCTGCAGGGCACACTGCGATATGTATATGGTATTTTGTCTTCTGCCCCCGGGCGGTTGAGCCATGTAGCAAAAGCAACTGAGGACAAATGGTGTCTAGTCCAGTTTAAGTAATTTTGGATGTGAGACCAAGAGCCCTTATCTAATTCTGCTTTGGTGACTGCTTGCTCCAGATGGAACTGGTCTGTCAGCCTGTCCCAGAGTAGGGACTAGACCAAGTAGAGCCATCAGAAAATTCCCAAAGGCTATAAAGCATAAGCAAGAAATTAACCTTTGTGCTTTAAGTCATGGAGAGTTGAGTGCTATCACCCGTCATAACTGACAGGGTAGATACAAGTATCTGTGGTTGAATGCATCTCTCCCCTCCGAGATATCATGCAGCATAATGAGTTCTGAGGAGACCTGTGCACTCACAGGCGGCCTCCTCTCATTTCCAACAATTCATGGGTTCTTCTTGGCACTAAGTTGAAAACTATTGGATTCTTGCTTTTGTTTCGTTTTGATGGCTAATTTTATGTGTCAGCTTCACTGGGTTGTTTCTCTGGAAAAACTTAACTAAATGAATATGGCAGGAAAGAGTAAATGACAGGAAAGGCAGGTCAAGGTTGTCATCCCCTTTACTCTTTTCACTCCTTATCTATCCTTAGGAGACCTCTGAATGAACAAAGTCAAGACTGACTTAAAAGCTACATTGTGAGAAGTGATCAACACTAGTAAGATTTGTCTGTCTCATAGATGTTTCACTCAGAAGCCTCTAAAGAGCTAAAAACCCTTTCCTGTAAAGCACATCACCTCAAGGATGAAACAGCCCCTCCAGGACAGCCCCTATACCTGGGAAGAGTCTCAGAATAGAAGATCTGAGAGAGCAAAAAAAAAAAGTGGATAAACAGTGATGAACAGTGGGACAAGATGGAATGCTCAGCTGTGCAGATGTGCTGGTTTTGTAACATATTCATGAATAGTTTGGTGCTCCTCCTTTCAAGAGCTAGACTGTAATACTGCTTTTCTTCTATGCTGGCTATGCTAAGTGACTTGTTTTTAGAGACAGCAGAAATGAGACTTCGCCAATGTAGCTGTCATCTTAGGGTATCATCTTGAAAGTAGATATTCCAGGCACTAGTCAAACCTTCAGATGACTGTAGCCCAGGTTACAACCTCATGAATGATCTTGACCAAAACAATCCAGCTAAGCTGCTCCTGAATTACTTATTCAATAAACTTTCAGATAATAACTTGATGGGTTTATTGTTTTAAGTTGCTATACTTGTTTTATTTCTTACACAGCAAGAGATAATACAGCCAGTGTCCTTTGGACTAGATGTTTGTCATGTGTTAATATATTGCATGAGTGACTTTATGGACTGAGCTACACACTGACCCAGATATCTCTCAGGGGGTGTGAACAGGTATGAGCAAACACAGCAATCCTTTGTCTCTAATCCTAGGTTTTCTTGCTTGTCACATTTCAGTGTATAATGGTACTTCCTTTCATTGCTATCTTGATCTTTTGAAAACAGTATTCCATTGATCAGATGTGGAACCAGTTTCATTTCTGTATTATCAGACTCACTTCAGCATGATTCAGAAAATTCCAAGGCCCACAAAAACCCAAAACAGCAAAGAAAGGAATAGACCACTGTTAACAGTACCTAAAAGTAGAACTGTGACATGAATACTTGTATATTTCTTTATTATAGTCTAACTTTTTCCAAGAAAAACTTCAAGAATTTAGTAGAATAACCCAAGTAGGAATCCCTTTCCAACAATGACCTGTGTCCATGTACAGCAGCTTAGATTTATTGCCACCTTCTTTCAACCTCTCTAAGAACTGGCACTTGATTTTTCTGGGTATTTTATTATTTTAATAAACAGTAATCCAGTGACTGACTCAGGGTAAAATGCATTCCTAACTGGGGTCTGGGGGTCTGGGAAGCACACATAAACCAAGGGACACAGACACACTTATAAAGGGACAAAATAATAATAATCCAGACAAAACACATGGTTATCAAAGTATTCCCCATCTCTTGGCATATTACATCTTCTACTTCTTTCCTAGTTGGGGGTGTAAGTGATAGCAGGGAAATGATCATAAACAAGCCAATGTTTACATTATGAAAAGAAGATTAATGGTGTCACTAACCCATCTGGGAAGAGACCTGGAAAGGAAGGGACCATGGCATGAGGGGTGGGTAAAGTTAAAGCAAGATGGTGGTGAGGTGTGCAGGGGAGTCAGCTTCAAGAAAAAGAAAGAAGCAGCAATGGGAAGACTAACATCTTTAGAGCCCCTGATTTCTGTAACCATTTTCTCCAAGATTAAATGTTCTATCTCACTTCATCAGGTAGAAAATGGAAATCTAACGTCAGCAGCATTAAAAAAAAAAAAAAAAAGGCCAGCATAGATTCCCTTTGCCTAAATAAAAAGGCAATATATTATCAATAAAATAAAAAGCCTTCCAATTCCATTTCAAATCATTTATTGAATGCTTACTTTCTGTGAAGGTACTCTGCTGAGAATGGAGGAATCGAGTGATAAGTCATCAGGAATACCTCAATCTAATACATGACTCTTACTCTTTGTCTCAGATTAATTTGTGAATTCCATAAAAATTAGAGCTCTTATCCCCAAATTAACACATATGCAGATAAAAACAAAATTTGGCTAGCAATGCAAATGATCCATAAATACTTAAGGCTCATGGATTCTATAATATTTCTCAATCTAAGAGGAAAAACATGCAGAATTTTATTTGATAAACAAATTACATAATTTGTAACATTAGATATTAACCCAGATTTCCCTTCCTAGCAGCTAAAAACACCGCCCTCAAAACACCACCTTCAAGCTTATCAAATATCAGATATTGTAGAGAACAAAATACATACATTCATATAAAAGTAACATTTACATACATAATATTTACTAATATTTCAAGTATCACTTTTAACAGGTGACAGTTGAAATGAAATTTGCAGGAAACCTAAGTTTGTTAAAATCTGTATTTTAAACCTCATCCTACACTAGCTATGGTTATTTTGTATGATTAATTCTGAATAGAAAATACTTCCTATAGCTCCAAGATAGCAAGCTGAGTACTTCTCATTAGTTTAAATGGTTTAAGTAATTTTGAGCTAAAATATTGATAGAAAAAAAAAAAAACCTTGAATTTTCCATTATTCAAAAAATTCACTTTCTCTGTATAAACTGTATTTATGTTGTCAGATAGAAAACAGGACTGACAAGTGAATTAGATACCAAGGATTTTTTATAAAATCCTTTCCTTTATTTTCTGCAATGTCTTCCAAGACACATGTTCTGAGACCCAGTGCAGAGGATACTCTTTTGGTGGACCATGGAATGGTAACAGGTTGTATCAGATGGGAGCGTTTAGGAATAACTAGAATAAAGAGAAAGAATGACACTAGTAAGAAATGGAGGGAGCGAGGACAAAGCTAGGACATAGAAAGGAAATATGAATTGATATGCTTTCAAGATTCCAGGGCTGTATTGTCTAATAGCCACTAACCACATGTAGTCATTCACATTTAAATTAATTTAAGTAAAAAATTCAGTTCCACAGTTACATTAGCTTCATTTTAAGAGGTTAAAAGGCCATGCATAGTATTAACGGGTGCCACACTGGACACTGCAGAATACAGAATACTGCCATCATACCAGAAAGTTCTATTGAACAGCACTATTCCAGATAGTAAAAACTCAAAAACATCCTGCATCTAATTAGTCTTAAACAGAAAGTACATAGGTTCAGAGATGAGCTATTTGCAGCTCACTTTTCTTTATAAAGGAGATTAATTTGACACAACAGTGGTAGAAAACTGTTAAGGATTTTGTGAACAATGAAGAATTGATCCCAATTACACAGTATAGCCCACATGATATTCTGGACCCGAGATCAAGTGTCTCAGGAGCCACCAAGCCAGGGGTGTGGATTTTTCTTCCTTACCAGTCAATAACACTGAGTTCCTAATATCTCTATGTCCTGCGGAGAAAGAGGCTAAAATAATAAGACACGTTTTAGCCTTCAGGAATTCAGTGGAAATGGATTGTGGGGGGAGGGGGGAGTGTGTGTGTCTATGTATGCATATACCTATATATGCATATATATATATAAACTACTCATATATATTTATAGCCCACATATTTTCCATAGCGACAGATCAAAATTATGCTGCACTTAATCACAAACATTGAGGGAAAAGCATACCATTGTTACTATGAGATATAATTTTGATTTTGATTCAAATGTCATCTTTTCCAGAGACTCATTTTCATTACACGTCTAATTCCTCTTGGTACAGGATTAGAGAGTAGGTCGATTTGAAAACAGGACCAATCTGAAAAGACTTACTTTCTGAGTATGAAAAATTAAAGAATTGGAAAAATTATCTAGGCTTATTTCTCTTTTTTGCTCTCAAAGGTCTACAGTTCTATTTGCTGCTCAGTATGCCTTAAAAATCCAAAATAATGTTTGGGGAATTAGGCAAATTTAAGACACACAAGAAGTATGGGAAAATTATAAAACATGTGTCTAAAGATGTAAGAGAGTAATAATTTTTCATTAAAAAGGCAAAATGACAACATAGAAGTGAAAAAAACAATATATGAGCCATAACTAAAAAATATCCACAGAAAAGAAAAAAAAATGGCAGTTTGTATGATAGAGTCATATAGTAGTTTATTATGTCACATAAGGGTTGATGAAAAAGGTAAGCTATTATATGAATAATGAAGAAAAGAATTGTTTTGCCTTACTATGTCAGTAACTTTCAAAATCATTTGAGCTCAAACCACTTAAGATATTTTAAATTATCATCCAGTGGGTATATAAGAAATATTTCACAAAGCAATAATTTAGCCCTACTTCAATGAACATTTTCTGATATTCCCATTATAATTTCATTCTCTTAAGGAAACACCATTGTGACCCATTAAACTAATTTTATGACCTATTTATGGGTTCCAACCCACAGGATGTAAACTCTTGTGATAAGGGAATAAGAACTTCCATGGTAGGAGGTGGTAAGTGGTCTACCTCAAGAAAGGAAAGCAAATATATAAAAATAAGAACAGAAGACTATGCATATTGATGGGGGGGGGTGTATGTCAGAGGGAGGGAGGGAGGGAGGGAGGATAAAGGAGGGAGAGAGTAGGGGAGGGAGGTGCTTAATATAAAGTCTTCCATGTGAATTTCTTGGTTTGCCAGGCAACAGGGAATCACTTTTTTAGAGTTAAAATCATAAGTTAAGGCAGATTCGCCTGGAGGCTCTGTAGAAAGAGGACTTGATGGTGGGCTCGTGGTACTGCAAACAGGGACCTAGAGGGCCAGCCATGGCTGTTGATCAAGCAGGGTCTGGATAACAGCAGTTATGGTTAAAAAGGGAGATGGAGCGACTGTCTGTAGGCAAACAGGACTTCCCAATGGCAATGGAAAAATGATTACCATGTCTTGAAAAACAGGAGAAGCTTTGGAAACTGAGTAACATCAATATTAGCAAAAGAAAGCTAAAGGAAAGAGGTAGCTGGGGAGGAGACAGAAGAAAACAGGCCCACACATTCTGCAAAACAGACTGCTCCCATCTGATCTCCTGCTTTTCTAACTGAGCTAGAATGAGTCATGGCTAAACACCAGATGGAAAAAAGGGACAATCTCTGTCTCCAGGTCCCAACATATAAAAGTGCAGGCTGACTATACATCCAGTCACTTTTCCATTCAATGAAGCAAACGCTGCCTACCCACACATACCAGGCACTAGAGGTACAAAGTTCACAAAGCATCATCCCTGACTTTAAGGAACCAGAGTCAAAAAGCAGCTGCCTAAATAAGTGAGGACAGCACAAACTGACAAATGCCAGGACCAAGACGAGCACAAAGTGTTTCAGGAACAAAGACGACTCTGTGTAGTTCTGCCTGGGTCAGTGAAGGCTTCAAGGAAGATGAGTCCAGGGGAGAGAGTTGTTAACAGTGTGTACAAAAACAGAAGCCTGGAAAGGGTGTGGTGTGTAGAAGAAACGGTGGCCACCAATCATGGGGCCAGAATAAAGGAATGGCAGCAAAGCTGAGAAGGAAGCAATAGCCAGAAAAGGAGCTGGGACAAGTCTAGCAAGCAGTTTGACAAGGACAAGCTGTGTCTTGCAGAAAACTGGAAACCAGACAGTCTTCGGCCAAGAGATCAAACACATCAGCACAGATTGCACAGAGATGACACAAGCAGCCACAAGGTGCTGAGCTGGATGGCAGAAGCTAGAACCAGTGGGCAGTGAGGAAGACTTGAGAAAGAAGGGCATGACCCAGAGTGATGTCAGCAGGAAGGAGCAGGGCAGAAGGGTGGCTGTCCTAAGGGAACACAAGGAGTCTATGCCTGGCAGGACAGAGGCAAAGGAGAACAGGATGTCAGAGGTCTCTATGGGGCTCTCACTTAGCGGGTGGAGGGGTGGCTTGGGCAGGAAATACAAGGAAATCATTCTTAAACTCGATGAACTAACGTTGCCTCTGGGATACTCCCCTGGATTTACCAGGAAATCAGGTGAGAACCCAGCTGTGAGGAGAAATCAAGAAGAAGCAATTAATTGGGAATCCAAAATGTAGAAATAAGATAAATGAAAGCATAAACAAAGAAGAGGTTGTCAATAGTCAGGAGTGGTGGCATCCCTTATGGCAAGATAAACCGGAGGAAAAGCTGACTTGACTTACGTTGGAAGCACAGAGTAGTCTTAAGAAGCCAGGTGACATGCCATCAGGAAGCTAAATAGAATCACGGGAAGTTGTCTTCTTTTGTTTTTTTCCATGTATGGTTTACAAATTAGCAGGTACAACCAAACCAAACAGTAACAGCAGTAAAGGCTGTTAAAAAAGAAAAACTGACAGGCTACCATCTCACTGGATGCTCTCAAACCAGGACTCAAGCAAACTCCCAAGAAAGGTGATGTAATTAAACTATCATGACACATTAACTGAAACACCTTGTTCTATATGCAAACGTCTGACAGATACACCCCAGTGGCTCAGCAGATAACAGCTGTTCTGATCTTTGGATATTGCTAAGCTGCATCCAATGCAGCTTTATCATAAAGCATGTCACGATGAAACCGAAGTGTTATTATGCAGTTGCGCCTCTCTCTGGGAGCTCCAGAGTGCCTCTAAACAAGAATTACTCAATGGGGGCACATCTACAGTGTTTTTCCATAAATGAAAACATAACCACTCTAATAATTTTCAAAGGCAGGCTAATACCTATACATGAAGGCATATGTGTAACTAGGTTACACTGCTAAAGACATAGTTGATTCAAGTTCCAATATCTATTTAGTAGGGTTTGGTTTGACTTTGTGCCTCTTTTCTCCTATTTATCTGCTCTCATTGCCCTTTTCACTTCTGATAGCCACTATTTTGTGCTTGTAATCTAGGAGTTGTTTTTGTTTTGCTCTGGTTTTCATCTGCTCCTTTGTCTTCCACATGAGTGAAATCATAGTGTTTGTATTTCTTCCTCTAACTAATAAGCATACTCCCTCTGGGTCCATTCATGTTGAAAATGGCAGGATTTTGTCTTTTTTTTTTTTTTAAATAGCTCAGTAGTATTCCATTGTGTACGTATATCACATCATCTTTATCAACTCATCTGTCATCATGGCCAATTCCTGGCTAGTGCGGTCTTGCTGTAGTGAACGTGGGGTGCATATATCTCTTCAAATTATTGTTTTCACATAAATACCCAGCAGTGGAATAGCTAGATGATGGAGTACTTCTTAATTTTTTTAAGGATCTTGTAAGTAATGCCAGTATCCTAAAATTTTCAAAAGTAAACATGCTAAGATTCTACTCCCAGTGTTCATTTTCTAAGTTATGTTTAAAAATACATTTCCTCTTTTTGAAGGTGTTTATGAGTACATAAAGTAAAATAGCATTAACTTATATTTTCTTTCCTGATAAGTAAAGATTAAGTAGGAAGAAACACAGTAGAGAAGCATAAGGCGTATGGACATTCACATGATAGCCAGCCTCCAAAATCTATATTTTACTAGACTTTGAAAGATATTTGTAATTTAAGCTATCCTGATCCTAACTGATTAATGCGAGGAAAATGTTCTACCTTAACCACTGCTCAGAATCCCTTTAAATTACCACTGATCGGCAATCTGTCATCAGCAAATATGCTTATGTCAAATGCCCTTATAATGAGCTATCACGTTTTCCAATATTTTCCTCCATCACCTAACCAGGAGATTAACACAATGTGTACAACCTACGGAGAGGCTAGGAAATGAAATATCGGATCTTGTTTCAAATGAGCAAACCCCACCCTGAACAGTGGGGCGGGGGGTTGGGGGGATGTATAAATTAAGAAAAGAATTACCTATTCATCTTCATCAATAGTTGACACCATCATCATTTGGCTTCTAAAAAAAAAGGATGTTTTAATTTGCTGGGAAGAATACATCTCTTCAGGGAGGAGATCTGGGGATTTGACCATGAATAATAATGAAGTGAGCAGAGTTTTCTTCATATGTAAAATCTAGCTCCAGTCTTTCAATCCAAATGAGATTCTAAGTTGCAGGTGGAGGGCAGGGAATTTGATTTATTTATTCAAGTCCATGTAGGTAGCCTTCATCCACACCAACCAGATCTACATTTCCTCTCTCTCAAATTACCATTAAGACAAAAGAAAAAAATATATATTCCCCTATGTATTGGTCAGTTTGTAGCAACAACCCAAAGTTCAAAGGACAGCCACGGTTCAGAACATTTGCTCAAGGAACTCTACCTAGAATGCTCCCCTGGCAGGAAAATCAGGCACCTCTGGTCATTACCTCACTCCTTTGGTAAATGCAAAATATTCTCTTGGCATCAGCAGCTTGCAATAAATCATTCAGGCTCATGCAAAGCTGGAAACTCAGCATTTATTAATTTTAAATAAGTTCTGATATCTACTATCAGTGATATCTACTATCAGTTATGGACAATGATAATATTTCTCTAAACCCATTATTTTGTCTATGCACCACTGAAAGCTGAGAGAAAGCAATGACATGGTTGACCTTTTGTGGCTTCCTAATCACGACTGCTTCCCACAGGGGGAAAAAATTAAGACAGTCCCAAAACATTATGCAAGTCAGGTAGAGAGAATAAGAATCCCAGTAAAGCAGACTTAGAATAAGAAGCTCTCAATATGCAGCATTGAAGTGATGTATAAATCAATAGAGAATGATTAAAACACTGTTCTGTGAAGGGCCTGCATAGTTAATATACATTTCATTATTTAAAAAAAAAAGACACTGTAGTCAGACCAAATGCTTGGACACGCAATCTAATGGAGGCAAAACATATACCAAACTGTTTAAATATAGAGAATTCCTAGGAATACAGCTAATCAACACCATCGTTTCTTTAAATTCACTTAAACACAGTCTTTAAATATTTCATTTGTAACTGACACATCCACATTCACACATGTGTACCCCAAAACACCTGATTTCTAAGATAGTCCCCCTCATTAACAAATCACCCCCCTCTAAACTCAGCATCATTAAATCCCACACTATTCTTACTCAGATTGCAGCAGAAATCCATAACTAAATATCCTTAATTGCATGATCACTGTACTCACTGGAATAAAACAAACACTTATCTTGCTTTTTAAATGAGTCAATTAAGTGCTGCTTATTTCTTTCCCTTTGCCAAAAAAGCAAATTTAAGCTAAATATTACATTTTTGTTTCAATTAACTTCACTGGAAATATGTTCAAAAAGAGAACAAAAACTATCAAAAGCAAATGGGAAGCAAGAAAGCAAGGAAACCAAGACTCACAGAAGTTAGCAGCCCCCTTCTTAGCTCACCCTTCCAACATTTCCAGTGGGCCTAAACACCAGAGACTGACCTACTGTATTATTTCTTTAGAAAAGTCATATTTAGTACTGACTGGTGTAAACTAATCATGACTTTGATTAAGGAGAATTTTGCCAGCTCCCTCTAAGAGAAATGAGATTTCTTCATCCTCTTTTCTACATTTTACTTAAAGGAAAGGTAAAAATGGGTCTCTGCAAAATTTTTTTTCTGATGGAAGTGTCCTCTATTTTCATAAACTTATTTGCACAAAACTACTGTACAGTTTAGTAGAAACCAATCTTTACAGCCATGACTTTCCCATCATTCAAATTTTAAAATTTTAAAGTTCCCGTCCTATTTTAAAATGTAAACTTAATTTAAAAAAATACACTAGAAACCTACCACACATAGAATCACAGCAAAAATAGTAAAATATTCAAGATTATAGAGATTCATACATCACTTAGGTATACATAAAGCCCATACTGTTTAAAAGTGTTGTTCACTCTAAGCAAAATCAGAATATGGTATTCCAAAGAACCAAAGCCAGAAACCACTGATAGAACCATCTTAACTTAGATGTCCTTTATTATCTTTCCTTCCTGAATTTAAATGCATCTTTATTTTTAATGCAAATTTCCATATTCTGTTAAAAATTTCAACACACACACACACCAACAGAAGAACTTTAGCTTGTTCTCTATATGAGTAGCTCCATGTCTTTTCTAGTGCTAATTAAAATGACTGATGTTGTCCAGCATCAGAAATATTTTTAGTTACATGAAGAAAATAACAGTAACTAAAATATTTTCTGTATTTCAGACTCTGTACTTTCTACCAGGTTATCTCATCTAACTCTCATACGAACCAGAGAGGTATTATTACCCTCCATTTTTATAGCTGGGAACTTGAGCTGTTTGGTCAGACAAAATCAGCAATGGTTTTCAACAAGGACCCAACCTAATGTCTAACAGGCAGAACACAATGGCAACAGGCTACAACAACCCCCATTCTGCCATCTGTATTCTAATGGTGACAAGCCTTTGGGGGAGGAGAAAAAATACTCCCAATATTCCTCTAAATCAAATCATATAAGCAATGTTTGTGTCACCCAGGACCTCACCCAGCTCATGATTTAACTCTCTTAACAAGTTAAGCTCTGTGCTTGTTTGCTTAGCCCGCCATACTTGCAACCGGAAGTAAGGTCACCTGTCAGTCACCATCAACAGCAAGTACCAAATGCAAAAGTGCCAGTCTGAACATGCCCTAGAAATCCCCCAAGTCCCTCATTTCTACAAAACAGTGAGCACCTTCCCTCTGGAGAGGTGATTTTGAAGACTAGTTCTTCCTTCTTCATTCCTTCATCTCCAAATAAATTGATTGCTTGACTAAACCTGACTCATAAACTCAATTATTATGGCATCAATCACGAGAACCACCCCCAAACTGAGGTGGGAGCAGTAACATTTCCAGTACAACTAACCACCCTTTTGGCACAGACACTTACCTAGGCAATTAGTTGTAACATATTGCATGTACTTCTTTCAGGGCACTACTAAGAAGGTCATCAGTTAGCTTACCAAATGGTCACCATATTCTTTCCTGAAATAAATGTTGCTATGTAGTATTCAACTTGGAAATAATACTTTGTATTACCTTCTCCACACCACTAAGTACAAGGTGCCTGGAGGAATGAAACCACAAAAATCCCAGGGATACTGAAAGATCCTGTCCATTACAGGATAACCTGAAGAAGCCTATGCAGGTGTTTTCCACACTGGGGGTTATGATCTCTTAGTGGAATCAATTCAGCAAGTCAAGGCCAGGACTTCAACAAAATTGAAACAGAATGGAATAAAAAGCAGCAGAGTATGTTAAACATAGAAAAGCAAAAAATGTTTTATCAAGCTTTGTCTCTGCAACATTTTTGTTTATAATCAGACATTTATCTGTAGCATGTATACTAGGTTGTAATATAAATTGCAGTTCTTTCTGTAAATTAAAGTTGTTACTTGACTCCTCTCAAGTGCCCTCTAATGTGCAATTAACACACTGCTGGAATTATTTATACCGATTTTTATACTCTCATTATCTCTTCTCCACCCCACCCAGTGCACCCCACTTCCTAGACAAGGTCAACATTTCTCCCCCAAAACATCAAACAGCATCCATTATAGTCCCCTTTAGCCCATCCCCTCCCCTTTGTCAGAATTATGTATTAAAAACGTAGATCTGACCCATTCAAACTCCAACAAAAAGAACCTTCTGTGCCTATAGAATGAGATCAAAGTTCTCTCAGCATGAGATACAGCCTCCACAAACCCCCAAAGTCATTTTTTTAAAAACTGTTTACTGAAGGAAAAGTATTTCAAATTCAACTCCTACAACTCCAGCCTCAATCACTATCAGTATGAACAGCCAAGCAGCTATCCATCTCCTGTATCATCTAGCTTCTCTCCCTTCCATGCTTCTGTACACACTCTCCTCTAGAAGCTCTCCTGCCCAAATAAACAAAAAATAAAAAAAACCTCCCCTCTCTACTGGATTTTCTTCTTATCACTTACCACTATCTAACATATGTGTGTATACATACACCTATGCGCTAAGTATATGCATACATTTTACATACACACATATATAGTTGGTATAGGTGTACGTATTTTAACAGTATCTTATTTAACAACTGATTTCACAACTAGGAATGCCAGTTCAATACTTTGCCTGCTTTATCACCACTATATTCCAGTGCCTGATACATAAAAGACACTCAATATTTGCTTAATAAATAAAAGAGTAAATGCCATGAAGACCAGAGATTGCAATTAATGGGACTTTGACGCTCTGGTACATATCACTACGTCTGCTGCATAGGTGGTACACAACAGGAGATGCTTACATTTTAAAAGGTAAGGATAGAAACTCACATAACACATTCTAATTTTTGCCTCACATGCTTCTCTTTAGTGGAAACCAGAACAGAAGAAAAAACATAAGGCTAGACAGATCGATTAACTAGGCAAAAGGAAAGCAGAAGTGTTGAACTACCACTATACCTGGGGTATGGGCAGCCTATCAAATAAACATTTAGGGATCTATTGCCTTTTGGAAGAGAACAGTATACAAAAGAGTCTCTAATTTGTCATGAAGATATAAAGGTTAAAAGCTCTCGATAACCATATTTTCAACATTCATATTTGTTGATGATGGTACTATTAAAGCTTTAAAGATAGGGAAGCAAATTATCAAATGTTTTTCTTTGGGGGAAAGGAGTTTTACTTGGTAATAAGTCATGGGTATATCCAATATTTATAATCATTTTATAAATCAGATTAAGAATGTAAGGAAAATGATAAAATATGCATACGTTCTTGAAGCTTAAAACTAAATCTCACCCATGTACTTCGGCAATTTGTTGAAACACAAATTTGTGAACAATGCTTGAAACTAGAAAAATGTAATGTCATTTAATAAAATATTCCTTCTACTCAAAAGATTAAACAGATGTTCTAATAAAAAAAGGACATATCACTTCATCCTTAAAATATGAATTAAAAACTGGCAGAAACTTAAGAAGTAAGGAATCCAGGAAAATCACATAACCAGAAAAAGAGCAGTATTTCTTTAAAATAACATACTATTTCATTAGGAATCAGACACACTTGGGTAAAAAATAAGGAAACAATCACTTTTGAGTGCTTTGAAAAAAAAAAGGGGAACATTTCAAGAGACTCAAATGCATGGTTATAGCCTGAAGTCTTATAAGATAACACCCTCTGAAAGAGTTCTATGTTTCATAATATATAAATATACTCTCCTCCAGTTACTAATTTAGGTCGACAATGACCTGGATAGTTTACTGTATTTGAGTTAAAAACTTGCTCTGTCTCTGATATTTTTGGTTAACCAGACAGACAGTTCAATACAGAAAACTCTGCCCTGTATCCTCACCTTATAATACATGTAGGCATGTATGTATGTGTGTGTATATATATGTATCTATGTATTTTTTAATGTCTGTTTTATTTATTTATTTAGAGGAAGGAAGCAGGCAGGAATAAAGACAAGTAGGCAGGCAGGAAGAAGGTGAAGAAGACCCCCATACCCAACCTGGGCACTAAGGCTTTAATAGACTGCCCTGCAGCTGAAGACTTAATGTCTGAATCACCAGGGTAAAGCCATAAATGTAATTTTTTTCATAAATATAATTTCAAATCAACAATATAATTTCAAAATATCAGAAATCAAATACAGATCACACTTGAAACTTACATCATGTTATAAATCAGTATTCAAAAAAATGTATGTTTTTAAAAATAGTGAAAGATTGATGCAACTGTTATAAAATAAGAAAGGAATAACAGAAATCTTTCCTCTGTCAAGAGAAAAACTTAACACCTTGCTTAGTAAGGTGGGCCGGTGTGAAGTCACAATGTTGGCTTGGAAATAAAATGAGAATAATTCCACTAAAAGTAACAATTTCACTTTTTTATATGCTTGAATCAAATTTCCAAAGTCTCTCCCTTGTTTCCTTCTTAGTCCATTATCACCAGAAATATCCTGACAATGTATTTGGCAAAGGTGGAGATGCTCTAGGTATGGCTTAGGGGAGACTATGCCTGACAGAAATGTCACCGGCACCAAATGTTCTTTCTGAAGTATTTTGGAGGAGGTTTTGTTCTCTCTCTTTTTTTAAAGGATACAAACTAAGAAGCTAGTTTCATAAAGCATAATGTTATAATAAAAAAGTGATTTGGTTTTAAATAATTTGAGCTTTCCTTTTAAATGACCTGGTCAAGTGAGGGAAATAGTATCCGATAATCTCTGAATCAAAGTATAAAGGAAACAATACGTTGGAGATCACTTCTAGAAAAGGCATACAAGCGATATCTCTGGAATTCCATTTTCCTAGATTCACACAGTCACAAAGAAAATCAACTTTCTCATACAGAAATAAGCAACACCCCTTATTTTATAAAATTACATGATATTAAAAATAAAAAATAATTATACGCCAGAGGTCCTATGTCACCTTTAAAGAATTCTGGAAAGAAGTCCTCTGAACAGGCAAAGTCCAAAGAGACACAATTAAACTTGCTTTTAGTATTCTTCTTTCTTTTCTTTTTCTTTTTTTAAAGGAAAGGTATGGGTAGCAATGAAGGTGAGTAGGCAGGCAGGAAGAGAGAGGATGAAGAAGCACTTTATTTTTATTTTAGCTGTTCACATGGTTGTTTTGTCTCTGCACCTTCTACCCACTGCCCGACCCCCAGACCTGGAACTCGAATCCAGAGGCATGGGGATTGTGTCCTTCAGAGGCAACTGACCCAACCGCTGATCCACCATAGCATGCCAGCCGGTTTTTAGTATTCTTGTCTACAGTGATGTCATTTCTATAGAAGTGAAATAGAAACGCCCTTGTGGACTAGCGGGTGGTCAGTACTTTTGACAAGCACAGTCCACAAACATCCCAAGGACCTGAGTTCACATCCTGGGGCTGGGAAACAACCAAGATAAATGACTGGATAAAATTAGGTGCTTCTTTCTCTTCTCTCTTCCTGGATGGCTGCCTGTTTGCTTTTATTCCTGTGTGCACCTTTCCTATACAAAAAGAAAGAAAAAAAAAGGAGTGAAACAAACTTGGTGCTGGAATGGCTCTTGGGTCACTATCAATCAGGTTTAATAGGGTAGAGACAGAGTCAAGAAATCTAAAATAGGTATCATTGTGTTTAAGATGCATTTGAAAATCAGAAACTTTGGGGACTTAGAATGGTCAACCAACATTCTAGACAAAGTCTTCCATATCTTAAAAGAACAGATTTCTGATTAAAAATGGTGACCATGTATGTTCTTGGTGCTGCTTCTCCCAATTTTTCACTAAAATGTCACTGAAGATTTAGAAAAGGCTGAATATTCATCTTGCCTCAAAAACCCAAAACTACTAAACAACTGCCAGAAACTGGAAAGTACTGGAAAGTGTAAGAAGAGAAATATACCCAAGCTTCCACTCACAGCACACCCTCATTCCACTTCATTAATAGCTCTTATTTTAAAAGGTGGGAAGTGGCTTCTTTTTCCCCCCAACACTTCTCTGACTCAGTCACATCCATTTTCAACTAAAATATTTAGCAGCTATCCTATTCTCCACCTCAGACATTAATTTAGGAAGTAAGGAGAACATTGCTCCCCAAATGCCTCTCCCTTGCTACTGCAATTATGATCATTTCCCTAATGGTCATCTCTCCCCTCCATTCAGAAAGAAACTACAAATCTCAGAAAGCTATTTAAGACAATGAGTATACTTAACATTATAACGTATATGTGGCAGAAAAATCACACCTTCAATTATTGCTCATTCGACATATATTCATTGTGCTCCCTCTATGTACAAAGCATTGGTCTTCCTGCTTAGAGTACACTGGTGAAAAAATATACAAAGATGTCTACCCTCCTGAAATTTAGGTTATAAGGAAGGAGGAAAAAAATGAAGACAGTACATTATATTATTTTGAAACCGTTGACAGCACTAAGTAATCAAAAAACAACAAGGAAACTGGGATGTGAAGTGAGGGGAAGAGCTGTGTCTTACCCAGTGGTACATGTAAACCTCATGGAGAAGATGACACTGGTGGAGACTTAAAAGGGTTTGAGGGAATTAGCGTTCTGGTCATTTTGGAGAACTTCCAGAGAGGCGTGAAACAGAGCCTAGAGACCCTGAGGTAAGAGCATTCTGGAACACCCAAAGAACAGCAAGGCAATCAGAGTGCTGCAGTGGAGTAAGGCAAGGAAAAGTAGAAGCTGGCAAAGCCTGAGGAGTAATAAAGGCCAAGTCATGTGTAAGATACTGGTTTTTCACTCTGGAACATGTGGAACAATGGCTGGGTTTTGAGTACAGACACAGGTTGATCTTGCTGACATTTTGAAAAGATCAGCTGGCTGCTCTGTTGAACACAGGCCATGGTGGGGCACTGGTGGGAGATAACTACTTACAAGGAGAAAAAGCAGTGACTGAGATCAGGAAAGTGGCAACAGAGAAGGTGAAAAGTGACAAGATTCTGGATGTTTTAAGATAAAACTGATAGAACTGTTCAATGACCTGGATATGGTCTAAGAAAGAACAATCAGGATGATTTCATTGGAACCCGAGCAACTGGAAAGTGAAGCAGCCATTTACTGAGATGAAGATGACTTGTGGAACAGAACTGAGAAGAAGATAAAAAGTTCAGGTTGGGACATATTAAGACATTTGAGTAGAGATGCTGAGTAGGTAGTTGGATATAGTCACCTGGAGTTTGGGAGAACAGTCAGGACTGGAGATAGAAATGTGGGGCCATTAGTATGTAAATGGAAGCTACTATACTGCTTAAGATCACAAATAATAGAGTAAAAATAGATAAGAGAGGGAGACTAAGAATACTTTTGGAGACATTCCACCATTCAAAGGTCATGGAAAAATTAGGAGGAACCAGCAAAGGAGATTGAGAAGGAGCCACCAGTGAGACAGAGAAATAACCAAGAGTTCTATGGAGTCCTGGAGGCCAAGGGAGGGTTATAATGACAAAAGAGGAAGGACTAACTGGGTTCTATCAGATGAGATCTGAGAAGTGACCACTGCAATTCAATGACCAACAGAGATCACTGACAACCTTGACAAGAGTAGTTTCCATGGAATGAGAGGATAAAAACCTTATAGATTAGGTTCAAGATAGTCTAAGGGAAGAATCTGAGATAATGAATAGAAATAACTCTTTAGAGGAGTTTGCATAGTAGAATGATGAGATGTGTGGGTATCTGTAATTTAGCAGGATAAAAGTAGGCTTATGCATCATCGAGCTAAAAGAACGTGTTTATATGAAGACAAGCATGATCCAGCACAGAGAAAATCTGAAGTGTAAGAGAGACGGGAGAATTGCTGGAGTGCTTTATTTCTCTTCTTTTTTTAAAACTGAGATATAATTTGAATGTAACATTATATAAATTTAAGGTATAAGGTGTGCTAACTGATATATTTATATACTACAATGATTACCATCTTAGTGTTAACACTTCCACTGTGTCATATAATTCTTTTTTGTGGTGCAAAAAAAATTGAACTTACATTATTGTTGATGCAATCATTTTGCTGTGCATTAGTTCTCCAAAATTTATTTATCTATTAATTGCAAATTTCTACCATTAAACACCATCTCCCCAATTCCTCTAACCTCTAAAAAGTGGTTTCTTTTGATTATGCTAGAGGAGACAAGATGGGGCTGGGGAGCAACAGGCTTTAGACCGAAACATGAATAGCTATCGATCACTCTTCTGTGACTGGCACGAGTTGTTACCTAAGCAACAAGCAGGAAAGAAGAGGATAGTTGTGGAGATGCTGGGGATTGCCTGTGGGGGGCAAATTTGTAGGGGAACATTCAGAAACATTCTTCTGACTGTTTCAATTTTCTCACGGATGTAGGAATCAAATTCATCAGCTATGAACATAGAAGGATGGTGCACTCTGGTAGCCTAGTAGTTAAGCCCATGGCCTCTGACTCTGTGTGATCAACATAAATCCCAAGATCCAGATTCAAGACCCAGAGCTGGGAGAAACAATCATGATGAACAATTGAAAATGAAATTCTTCTTCTTCCTTTCTCTTCCTGCCTGTACCTTTACTTCGAAAAAACACTGAAGATGGAAGGACAGATGTTTAAAATTTGAAGAGAGAACAGAAGGTGAGAAAAAGTCACTTTAAAAATGGAATTTTCATTATTAACTAGAAAATAAACTATTAAATTATTCAACTCTAGCTTAAAACATCAAATAAACCCAAGGGAGGCAAAAGAATCATTAAAAAGATAAAAGCAGAAATTAAAGGATTAGAATATAAACAGGAACAGCTAGTCCTTTGAAAAGATCAATGAAATATACAAAATTCTTGCAAAGCTCATCAACAGAGAAAATACAATTGCACAACATTGGAAATAAGAAATTGGACATAACCAAAAAGACAAAGAAGATGGAACACAAATGCAAGGGAATATATATACAATTTTATATTGAAAATTTGAAACAATAGATGAAAGAAGATTCACAGAACATATAAACGATCAAAACTGACTCAAGTAGACCCTGAACTAGTCAATAACTATACAGAAATAGATTATGTTGACAATGATTTTACAGGAGAATACTATCAAACCTTTAATTCTTACGCTATTTAAGATGTTATATGGTATAGAAAGAATGGCAAGCTTCTCACTTCATTTTCTAAAACTGAGCACAACTTTATCATGAAGTCTTTAAAAAGAGTGCAATAAAAATAGTACAAGAGGGTGTGCCCTGGTGGCTCAGTGGTCTAGTCCACCTGGGAGCAGTCTCACATACATCCCAAGGTCCAGGGTTCAAGACCCAGGGCCAGGGTGAACAACTAATGTGAACAACTAAATAAAAATAAATAATAAATAAAAACTCTTCCTCCTCTTCTCTCTTCCTTCCTTCCTGTTTGCCTACTCGTCTTCATTGCTGCCTATACTTTTCCTTTAAAGAAAAAAATAATACAAGAAACAATTCATCTTATTCATAAATATAAACAAAAATTCTAAAATAATTGTCAAATCACATACAGCAATAATGTGATATTGCTAGCTGCCAAAATGACATTAAGGTTGTTTTAAATCATTCCTGATGATTTAAGAAACTCACATTAAAAATTTTCTATCACTAACCAACATCTGAGATTGTATTTCCCACTGAACTACCAGGCCCTCCCATTAACCTCAGAAACACAAGAGTGCAAACATTAGTTACAACATCATCATCATCGAAATTATGATGTCAAAAATGTCTGCTACTATCACTGATATTTAATCTTATATAAAAGTAACTCTTACCTATTCTTGATGGAGGTAATGGTCAATGATTAAGGTTAATGCTTAAAAGCACCTGAGTCAAAATTCAGGCATGTTGATCACAAACTTTTCTGAAATATAACAAGTATTTTAACTACATTTTGTTTTAACAGTGGAGCAGCAGAGCATTTTTCACAAATTTCAATAAATTAAGAAAAGCAAATCTGTAACACAACAGTGAAGAATATTTCATCTTATTTTGTAAACAATTCAGGATAATGTATAACCCATTAAACGTTCGGTCTTAATATTTACTTTGCTGATAGTTTACAAGTAGGAAATTCTTCAGACTAAGGAGGCAAAAAAAAATTTTAAACTTGTTTTTCCTCAATTTTATTTCACAGTGATTTCCCACTGGGAAGAAGGCTCATAAGGAATTGAATTAAGTTGGTTTATATTTCCTCCAGAAAGAATTAGCTACATATTTACTTGCAACTCCAGGGATTTAAGAAAGTTTTAAAATCACCATGCCAAAGGAAGTAACCAATATGGTGCCTTCTCGGAGCAGTGAGTCCTCATGCCAGGCAGACTCACGCCACCACTATAATTGTATTCCTAGATTCCTTAAGAAAAAGAATGCCCAAATATGTCCAGCTCATTTCCATAAATCACTCCAACCATTCTGTATTTCAATGATCCACTGCTTCTGTAGAGAATTCAGGAAACGGCATTTCTTAGAAAATCCTGGGATATAATTGTCTTTGGTATCAAAGACCCAAAACAGAGAAGTTCAGAACTAGACAGTTAGGCACATATACAAAGGTATTATTAAGAATAATACATGGTCATTCTTCCCAATGCAAAGAAAGCCTCACTGAAGAACTCAGCTGGAAGTCAAGCACGATGCCTAAGAGATTCACTGCGGAGCACAGCGCTGTCCAGAGGAAACAGACCTCAGACACTCCACACGCATGAGGAGGACGGTGGAGGCTAATAGAGCATTACAGTAACGGCACACTCCAGGAAAACTTGGAGAGCTTCGGAATTAGTGAAGAGCTCAAACACTGATATTTCTTGAAACTATTATTTTCTGACATACACAACTGCCCTCTAAGAGACAGCTTCAAGGTTGTCCACCAACAAGATCTCAGACCCGTTCTCTGAAAATGGCCATCCAGGGGTGTGGCAGCTAGGCTTGTACCACTACCACGTGGCCCTGCCAGAGCCAGAGACCTTCAACTTGCCACCTCCACATGCTGAGCTGACGATGCTCACTCTCATCAGACACTACTGGGCACATGAATGGGCCCCTCACGGGCTTTTCAGGTTCAGGAGATACCTCAAGAACCTTCACTATAAAAAGTCCCAACTAAACCAACAAATATAAGCATGTAGGAGAGGCCATGTGTCTGACTGAATGAGCAAGATGTTACAATTTAATAACTGTACTTACAGGCAAAGTTTCAGGATGCTTTTTAAATATACCATCCAGTATGATTCCTCTCATTTTGCCTATGCCTTATTTCCTAACAAAGTTCACAAAACTGGTTTTAAATATATAAATATATCTGAATACATATAAGGTCTCTCTCTCTATGTGTATGTATGTACATTTTTTTTTCTGTCACACCATATAAGTGCCATAGATGATTCTGAAGAACCTTTGAAAAAAGATCACTTTTTAAAGCACACAGGATGTGAGTCACTATGTAATGGCCAAGAGCAACAAAACTGTCACTGCTGAAATGAAGTCCCTCATGTCCCAGGGAGAACTCAGGGATGGAGGAAGGTTAACAGCTGTGGGGAGGTGGTGGGAACCAGGCCTGGCTCCAGTCTCATGGCCTCCCCGCTTCCTTCCGTCAGTTAGTGGGCTGTGCTAACTGGAAATGACTGGGATAACTAATACCTGACAACTATTCCAATGAAGGAAAGGAAGAGATAATCATCTTAGAACATTTTACGAATATGAACATAAAGACGCCACCTCCACAACATAAATCTAAGGCCAAGTGGCGGGCGGCGGGGTGGGGGGGGCCAGAAGAACACCTAAGACTGAACTGCCTGGAAGAATTTTCCTAACATGGAGATCTATTAAATGCCTAGCAACATCTCCAGGGAAATCGTAGCAAAGTCACTCAGAGTGGAGCGAGAAATTCATTTCTGAAAGCCTCTTTTCCAGCTTGGGAAATTCAACTCTATGCCTATGTAATCCCAAGAGATGGCTTAGCTGAGGCTGCACTGGGTGTAGCCATATGTCAAAACTAATACATTGGATATGCTACTTACCCTCAATTTGCTAGAAAACAGTGAAAATGCAGAGTGCAAAAGAAGTCTTTTCTTTATGGATAGGAGCATAAACTGCAACTTGATAACATTTAAAAATGCTTTGTCCTTTGCCTAAATGAGAAAATTATTTAAGGAAGAAACTTTTAAAGACCATCAAAAAGACATTTCTTTGGGAGGGAGGTAGAGACATATTGGTCATCTTTCTATCTTAATGGCAGCATATTTACCAGAAGTGAATCCTTTCTCTCCATCTTCCTTACCTAGCTAAGCAGTCCTGGTTCAATCCAGGGTCCTCACCCCTGAGGACTCGGTTGAGGATTGTAGATGGGTGTGAGTGGTCTCAGGACACTGAGGCAGGACAAAGGTTTGCACAGGCAACTGTGAAGAGACTGTGTGTTCCGCAATCTGAAAAGATTCAACATCACAAAACCCTCCACATCATCTTACAAGTTACTGGAAAAAGGAACTGTAATAGGACGCTGGACCATGTCATCAGGACCCCGCATCAGTGGAGACAGTCTCAGAATAGGTATTGATTTAGTAACTTGTTCTTACTTCTTAAACCTCGATGAAACCTGATCACAGAAGATAATAAATCCTTTGACAATACATTATCCTACCGCTCTAATAATATAATCTATAATCAGAAATGTCTGGAAATCATCAAATGACCACATTTGACGTCGACTTTGTTGTGGAATAATTAATGCAAGCTTTTACTCCTACTTAGTGAAAACGTACAAAAGCTGAAATCAACACCCCCACCCCCACCCCAAGTTGGGCACAGCTTATCAGATCTCTCTGGCATCTGCTACCCCTCGTTTGAATCCTAATACCTGACTTGTAATAAAGCTCTCTCATTCAGTTTTTCACCATGGTGTTTCGGAAATTTCAGTGGACAGGACAAAGTCCAAAAGGGCTGTGAAGCCCTTCTCTTAGGGTCCAATGCATCATGGAAACCATGACTTCCCTCTTGATCAGACCTCATCACCTGGTTCAGTTTCCCGGTGAACCAGGTGTATAAGAGAAAACTGTGTCCTCTCCATCTGGAGGCCCATGCAAAACACACTAGCAGGTGAGTAGGTATTGAATGGTGTTGATTATTGAGAACTGAGTCAAAACAGAAGGAAAAGACATAACTGACAAAGGTGCCATTGGCTCTGTCATGGGACAACACTATGCAGATTAATGTGGTCAAGGTGATGGTTCAAAGAAATGTCATAAACCCTATTTGCCCAAGTCGAAGATCTTTGGATAAGTAGTCTAGAAACATTTTTGCTTCTAAACTCAAAAGTATTTTGAAAACTCTATACACCATAACAAAATGTAAAGTTGACCTCTAAACCTACTCAACCTAGGTTTAAATGGTGGCACAGATTCTCATCTCTTGCATTTTATAAATAATGATATCTTAAAAAAACTTCTTTGACTCAGGCTTTTAAATGTATACACTGTTATCTAAATACCACAGTCATTTGATACCCAAAGATCCATACTAAAAAAAAGGAACAACCTTTTCTTTTGCTCATATATTTACAGTTCCTTTTTTTTTCCCTTTAAACTCATTTTTCCATTCTATTTCCCCCACATAATTTAATCCTAATATAATACTTCCATGCTTTAGGTATTTTATTGATCACACTATCAGACTTCTCTGCAGCAAAAATAGTCGTAAAATTAAAATGTATTATTCCCCATTATCAAATGCTTCCTCTAATAGTTAAGATTTTCATTTGGATTCAATTACTATTACAACTATTAACTGAATGCAATTTAACAAAGTAAACGTCTAATTTTAAAATAATTAAAAATCAAAGCGAACATAAAAGTCAATTTTCATGGGAAATGCGTTTCTCAATGAGAGGAATGGTGATAGTTTGGTTTTTCTCCAAATAATTCATGTATTCATTAACAAATATATTTTCTACTAGAATAAGGATAGTTTCAATATTCAAGATTCCCTTTTTTAAATTAGAAATATAAAGTAAGAAACTTTGATTATGTAAGTAAATTGATGGGAATGTGCGATATCATGACTTGTAAAAATATGTAGCTGGTCATTTAGGTAATCAAAATACATTTCTCATATACATTTGGTCTTCATTCAGCTCCAGACTCAGGTCCTAAAGCCTTGGAACTGCAGCAGAGTCAAGAGTGATAAAGTTGGTTCTTGTTATGTTAATGAAGGTGACTTTTGGAAAACAACTAAGGAGGGAAGCTGGTTGCCAGGGGAAACCGTCACAGGATTAGAGCCTTGGAACTTCCAGTGTCCCCTCCAGGTCCAGGAGGGGGAAAGGGCTGGAGAATAGAGTTCTACAGTCAATGGCAGTTACAAAACCGCTATGCCTATCTAATGAAGCTGCTATGGAAGCAAGAGGAGGGGCCTTCAGAGAGCTTCTAGACTGGTTAACACGGATGTGGGAGAAATGGCATTACGGAGAGAACACAGAAGCTCTGTGACAGCACCAAACCTCATCCATACAGCTCATATATGACCATTTCTAAATTATACACTTTTTAAAAATTTGTGACTAGTGAGTAAAAAGATTTCTTGAGCTCTGTAAGCCTCTGCAGCAAAGTAACTGACCATCAGAAGCGGGTCACAGGACCCTCTGATCTAAAAGGAATTGGTAAGAAGCACAAGTAACAACCTGGCTGGTGACTAGCATCTTGATTGGAGGACAGTCTTGGGAGACTGAGTGCTTTTCCTGTGAAATCTGAAACTATCTTTGAGTAGAAATGGTGAGAATTGAGTTGAATTCTTGAACACCCTGTTGGTTTCTGAGCACTGCTTGTTGGTATGAGGAAACACACACACACACACACACACACACACACACACACACACATTTGGTTTCAGGGATACACCACACAGAAATGAATGTTTCATTATACCAGTGGCACTTAATTCTTTTGAGTTTTTTCTGAGATTTATGCCTTCAAGTCATAGAAAAATATAATTTTGTGTAATAATCATTCTCTGACAAATTGTCTAGGATCATCTTCAATTTTGCTTTTGTTTTGTTTTGTTTTGTTTTTTAATAGAGGCCATTTGATTTGCAAAAGGTTCAATTTCAAGATTAATTGCCTTCCTGAACATCATGCCAATATTCAGTGCTCATGACAACATGCAGTAAGATTTGGGGGAGGTTAGTACAGATGTTTTCTTGGGCAGATCCATCTTTGGTAAGAATATTATGACAAGCTGAAGATCTAAGAGAGTTTCCTTACAATTCTGCCGGGCCCACTACTTCTTGGATAGTCTCCATGTACTTCTAGAGGTGACAGACATCCAAGTTTATTGACTTCAGGACCAGTATGCTTGAGGCCTATCCCTAAGTAGAGGAAGCTTATTCAAAAAACAGCAGAAGAAAAGGCAGAAAAGTGATCAACTTTTGGCAGAGCAGAAGGCAAAACAGGGACAGCAGAGAGGCAGGCAGGATCCTCACCATAAAATACAGCAGACGAGCCAGTGATCAGGCATGGGGTAGGGCTCCCACTCACCTAAAACCAGATTTTGTTTTCAAAGGTCAAGAACAGCAATGGAACAACAGAGCAATACAAGGAACAATGCAGAAAGCTTAGGGAACTAAAGTTCAATATGAATTTAAGAAAATTCAGAGGAAAAGTCAGAAATCACTCTCAGGGGAAAAATAAGATTTTCCACCAGAAGGCAATGCCCCACCTGCCAGGGAGAGCAAGATCTGAGGCAAGATGCTGAGGAGAAGGGAGAAGAGAGAAGAGACCCGCCTCTAACCACGGTGCTATGGGATGAACTCAGGCCTGACTAGGCACTAGTAGATCAAGAGAGCAGTGCTTATGCTAGAACCTTAAGTGGACGTCTAGTCTCAATTTTTAATGTCAGAGAACGCCATCCCTGTGTTCTCTAAGGAGAAGAATACAGTTCCAATCACTGGGTCAGCACTGTGCACAGGGCAGAACCTAGCTGCTCATGGAGTCTCCTAGGCCACCAGGGTCAAACTAGTCTGTAACCAATCATGGGCCAGATTTTCAAATCCTCAGTCAATGCAGCACAGTGAAAAAGACTAGAGCCCACATTAAAAACAAGTGGGTCAGCTGTGTAGCCGGAAAGAGGCAGGATTAAGAACAGGGACTCAGGGACCAGACAGCCTTAATGTCAATCAGACTCTTCCACTGACCAGTGGGCATTCTTAAGACCCCGTGCCTCAGTTTCCCTAACTATATGGGGAATAACAGTATCTTTCTCAGGGGATTATTGGGAGGATTAGTGCGAAACATTCTCCTAATGCTTTTAGATTAGTGTTTGCTGTTCTTTGCAGACTCCTCCCTGCTGTGGTCATCCCACCCTGCCTAGGGGATCTTTTACTGCTAGACTCTGTTGTGGGACGGTCAAGTCATTTAGTTTACACTTAAGAGGCTTGGGCCTGAAATAAAATTCAAGTGTTTGAAATTTATATAATACACAGCCATGTGTTGCTTATCAATGAGGGTGTGTTCTGAGACACGCACTGTCAGGCAACATTGATGCTGTCTGTGCAAACGTCTGAGAGCACTTATACAGACCTAGAGGGTACTGCTCACTACACACCTAAGCTACATGGTATAGCTTATGGGGACCGTCAATGTATATGTGTTTCATCATTAATGGAAACATTAACGCATGACGACATATAGTCTATATAACACAGATAGATGCCACAGACTTATATATGGCTAATATATAAATGTACATCATTTATGAGTATTGGGTTCATGGAAATGTGTTAACTGTTACACCAAAAGAGAACTAGGCCACATCAAGAAGTAACGAAGGGGCCATCTAGTCCAGGCCCTATTTCTAAGTCTTTGATCTAAAACTGAGATCACCATCTTTAGATTGGAATCTCAGGGCTAATTCTCCATTAGCCTCACCCCTAACTGTGGGGGAAGGGAGAAATACTGACAACGACGCCAACAATGAAAGCATCACAACATTCCCTGTAATGGACCATTGTTCCCATGAATGGGAAAAGTTTAGACCATATCGTCTTAAATGAAAGGTCTCTTCTCAATGCCTGGAATATAGAGCCGATAACTCTGTTCTTTTGTTCTCTAAGAAGGGATAATCCTGATTATGATGAGACAGACAGGGATCCTATCTTTTGTGATGGAACATGATGTCGAGTTTTCCCTAAGGAGGCAGAAATTCAAAAATTCTACTAAAATCTTCATTCGATTGATGAGGAAATGCAAAGGAAATGAGAGATAAGCAATTTGACCCAAACTCAATACTATAAAATATCTGAGTAATGTATTCCATATTACGTCTAGCTTAATATTCACTATGTCTCAAGGCAGGGGGTGAAGTAATTATGGAGAGATTTCTCAGGGGTGCACTCAGACCAGCTATTTAACTTCCAAATGAAACTGTAGCCACTATGAGTACTTCTCCTACTCCTGCTCCATGGCACCTTCAGTCCTCCCTGCCTTCTGTTTGCAATTTTACAAACCTAGATGGTAGAGCCTACTAAGTCCCCATCCCTCCTCTGCCAGACTAACACCAGCAAATTAATGTACAACCCAGGAAATGTCCATTTTTCCTATCTTGATCTATAGACTCAATGCAAGTCTAATCAAAATGTCAGCAAATTATTTTGTGGGTGACAACAGACTAATTCTAAAGTTTATACAGGGAAGAAAAATACCCAGAATAGCCAACACAATGTAAAGGGAACAAAGTTGGAGGATTTTAAGACTTACTCTAAAATTACAATAATTAAGAAAGTGTGGTATCTGTGAAAATATATAGATTACTGAGCAGAGTGCCCACAAATAGAGTCACACAAGCACAGTTAACCAATCTAAAGAAGCAAAGGTAACAAATATCGCAAAGAGAATCTTTTCAGCTGAACAAGTGAACAGTCACTCAAGGAAAAACGAACTCCTAATGGATCACAGAGCTACATGTAAAACACAGAACTACAAAATTCCTAGAACACAGGAGAAGCTCTAGATGACCTCCTATATGGTGATTATTTTTTATATGCAACACCAATGGCAATGAAAGAAATAATAAGCTGGACTTCATTAAAATTAAAAATGTCTATAAAAGACAATGTCAAGACAATGTCACAGACAGGGAGAAAACATTTGCCAAAGACATCTGAGAAAGGAGGGTTATTCAAAATATACAGAGAACTCTTAAAAACCATCAACAACAAAACAAACAACCTAATTAAACAATGGAACAAAGACCTTTTCAGACACCTTACCAAAGGATACACATTTGAAAAACAACCACGTGAAAAGTTACTCCACATCATGTTGCCAGGGAAATGGAAATTAAAACAACAGTGGGGGGACAGTCTACACCTATTAGAATGGCCACAACCCAAATCACTGAGGATAGCAAATGCCAACACAGAGAGAGAGCTACAGGACCCTCAGTCACTGCCAGTGTGAATGCACAATACTACAGTCACATGAAAGACAACTCAACAGGCTCTTAGAAACATGCTTTTAGCATATGACCCTACAATCATGCTTCTGGAATTTACACAAAGGAGCTGCAAATTTATGTTCACGCCAAGACCAATACATGGATGTTGATAGCAGCTTATTCAAAACTTCTAAAACTTGAAAGAGACAGGGTGCCCTTTAGTACATGAGTGGGAAAATAAACTATAGTGTAAGCAGACAGTGGAATATTATTCAATACTAAACATAAATGAATTATGAAGATATAAAAAGACATGAAGGACCCTTAAACGTTCATTACTATGTGAAAGAAACCAATCTAAAAATGATTCCAACTATATGATAATCTGGAGAAAGCAAAACTACTATGGGGGTAATAAAAAGATCCGTGGTTGTCATAAGTTAGGGGAAGGAATGAATAGGTGAAGCACAGAGGATTTTTAGGACAGTGAAAATTTCTGTATGATACTATAATAATGTACACATGTCATCAAACATGTATCCAAACTTATAGAAAGTACAACACCAAGAGTGAACATTAAAGTAAGTAATGGGCTACAGGCTCATCAACTGTAATATTGGTACCAATCCTGCGAGGGATGCTCATAATAGAAAAGGACACACACACACACACACACACACACACACACACACACACACACGCAGGGAGTTTATGGGAAATCTCTAATAGTTTATTCCAGAATTTTTAAAGACTATTCCTTGGAACTCTTTTTCTTCAAGACTTCAGCAGAAGGATACTGACTGAAAGTTAAAGCAACTTGGGAAACTGAAATCAAAGATAAAACTGAAAAGGCTTCAAGCCTGTAACACGGTCATCTGCAAAGCAAATCTTCCAGCAGGATCAGTATTTCTCCAATTCGTTTCATGAAAGAAGCCTTTTCTCTTATACTCTCCCTCAGGACCCTGCCCATATAAACCACTGTGGGCTCATCCTGGGTGAGTGTACTGCCTGCAGGCAAGCACAGTCCACAAGCAACCCAAGGACTCAAATTCACATCCGAAGGCCAGAGAAACAACTAAGATGAACAACTAAATAAAAATAAAAGTCCCACCGCTCCTTGCCTGCCTGCCTACCTGCCTACTCACCTTCATTTCTGCCTGCATCTTTCCTTAAAATTTTTTTGTAAGTCCTGGTCTATAGACAAAAGGTCTAAATTGGGGGCTATTACTGGGTTAAGTACTAGAACAAATTTTCAGAGTCCAAATTATTATCTTTTCTTTATAAAAGGTATGTCTCAAGCACTTTAGGAGCAGTATAAATTGGTTGGAAAACTGTCTGGGAAAACTCCTGAGGATGACCTTAAACTTAACATAGGACCAACTCTTAAGATATGCACACCAAAATGTGTGTGTGCATATATGTGCCATGTGTGCATGTATGCGTATGTCTAACACTCACAAGAAACATGGGTACAAATGTTCATGAAACACGATTCATAACAGCATCATACTGAAAACAACACAAAAGTTATTTAATAGCAGAATGGATAAATGAATGACAGTGTCTTCACACCATGGCTGTGATAGCCAGAATGATGGCCTCTTCCCCAAATCTACCTCCTAATCCCTGGAACCTGTGAAAATCTCATGTGACAAAAGGGACTTGGCAGATATGATGAAGACATTGGAATGATGTGTTCTGAAGAAGCAGAAAGCGGCCACAAGCCAAGGAAATGGATGAGAAAGAATAAACTGTCAGTACACACAACACCAAAAGCAGGATTCACAGACGTAGTAAAACACAATCGAACGTAACCGTATGATGTCATTTATAGAGAGCTCAAAAATAAACCACGCTATAGGTTTAGAGGTCAGGACTTCAGAATTTTTGACAAGTGCCACTGACAGAAAGGAGGGGTGAGTGGCATCTGGAATAACTGTATATAGAGAGTAGTAACATTGGCATATGTTCTCTGAGAAAATTCATCAAATTATATACTGATGATGTGCCTACTTCTCTCTCCCAATATAACACATCAGCAGAGTTTCCGTTTCTTAACATGTAGCTTTTTCTTTTTAATTATTAGGTACAAATGACTCAAACTATTCGGTCCATCTTGGGGAAGCACTGAATGGGAGCAATCCCAATGCTTGGCAGTTTTCACACAACGAAGGGAAAAAAAGCAAAGATAAAGAGGCCTCTGACTGTACCCAGTCAATAAGAAACAGGAAGAATAAGGTCTCCGGCAAACAAAAATAAATCAATGCTTCGAACACAGGGAAGATGACATGCTTTTTCAATAAAAAAGACTCCATTCCTAGAAGGCTTTTAGTCCCAAAATTTCAAACTGCTCTTTTATACTAGCAAATGTAGAGCAGGAATTTAGCAGAGGCTTCCAGTGGATCCAATGGCTGAGGAAGATGAGCTTCCAGACTTACATCTAGAGAAGAAGTGAAGAGGAAAGACAATGATCCGTGAGAAAAGACCTGTCTGTCTAACAAAGTCAAGGTGCTACTACAATGTCCTTCTCTTTTGCTCTCTTATCAAGTGAAAGAAGCAGAATACGAGCACTTTGATCTTGACATAGTGTCTGTATATCATGCATATCATGCATCACGCGTATCATGGGTATTGTGTATTTCATCTGTATATCATGGCAGAATTTAAAACAAACATAATATTACCCTGCCTTAAAAAAAAAAAAATCAACCATGCTTTCTCTGGCAGATCAGAATGAATCTGACTGTAAAGGCACATCCTTTCTAGAATGCATAAATTCAGGAGAGAGGTAAACACTCAACCTGAAGCACTATGAGCAGGAACAAAGCAGAGATAGATCACACCAGTCCCACATGTGACAGCTCCTGAGTAGGAAAGCCAGGAGACGGGCAGCAGAGACCAGCAGCTGGCATCCCTGGTGCCAAGGGTGGCAGCTATAAGGAAGGCAACTAGAAAAAGAAGCTTGAAAAGGCAAGAGCCCTGTGCTAAGGTTGAAATAGTTGTCAGTCCGCATGCCTGTATGGCAACATATTTGGGGGGGAAATACTTCATTTTTCTAAAGTTTAAAATCTTACCGCAATGCCCACAGGTGCCAAAGAAGTTCAGAGACATTAGGAATCACAACACAATACATAATCAGAATTCAGAGAGTCTGGTGATGCTTTTTCTCACATTTGCCCTCTGCTGAAGCAGCACTGGGTTGGCATGAATACATTGATATAGGATTGGCTTAATATTACACTCAAACATGAAGTTCAGATGTAAAATGAACATTGTACAACTGAATTTCATTGACTTCATTTGAATTTCATTGAATTCACATAACTGAATACAAAACAGGTTTTATAATAAAACAAAGAGAATTGGAGAGACAAATAACCAAAATGTCAATTTGACTTTAAAAATGCATTTTGATGCTTCAATGTCCCTGAAGATAACAGAGTCTAAAATATACATTCTCTGCTGCATAAGCAGAACAGTGAGTAATTTTTAAGCTTCAGAAAATAAAAAATTTTACAAATCTGAGAGCAAAATGTCAACAACAGTTAAATCTGGGGGGTGCCTTGTGATATTCTGGGTGCTTTTCTGGAAATATAGACTGTTTCATAATTTTAACAGAAGAAGGAAAAGAATTCAAGATCTTCGCAGAAAACAGATTCCTGCAAAAAAAGAAATGTTTTGGGTGCCTTTTGAAAAAAGTAGCAGACAGTAAAGGGGAACCGTAAGTTTGAAAATCAGCTAAAGTCCTAGTCAACAAAATTTTATGCTTTCTACTGACATAGTCCATAATTATCTCTCAATGTAAATTCTTATTAACATCTATCCTATTTCCTCATTATTTTTAAATTCCAGATTTTTTTTTAATGTTGTGTTTTTCCCTTGATCATTTACAGTTCTGAAAATACTGTCATCTCCGCAGAAGAAAGATTCACTGTGGTCAAAGGACACAAATGAAGTGAAACAACTAGTTTGGATATTATTGTTATTTTAAATGATTCATTGCTGATAAATCAATTTGCAACAGATAGCCAAATGTGCAGTTCACTATCACCAGGGGGAACATATATTTTCACTTGTACACAGAAGGCCAAGTTTAGACAAAGCAGAAAATCAGCCGCAAACTGGATGCTGATAAGGAGGTGGGGACCATTTATACTGGCTGCTACATGGAGCCAATGCCTTCCTTTTTCTAGAACAAGACAACTAATGCTCAGACTCCAAGCAGCTCACCAGAGTCACTGAGGTATGATGGGTTCCAATACCAGATTCTACATATAATTATGCAATTCTGCCTTTATCAACAAAATGCAACGTGACTGAGCACTTACTGAGAATTTTTTTCCATGACCACTCATCCTCTCATTTAATTCTTAAGTCATCAGTGATAGAGATATTAACATCCATGCCACTTGACCAGACAAGAAACTGAAGTTCAGACAGAGCTATGTTTAACCCAAACAGGTCAAACTTTGGTGGTGAAGCCAAGACACTAATCTTGTCCTCAAACTCCAAGTCTTGCACTCTTCACAATAAAGAGAAGCAAGAGTGCCACAGAGGCTGAGGGTATAGTAGAAAACCTAAATCGATAAGGTTTACATGCTAGGTTTGCGTCCCACTTGGCACTTGTATAAACTCAGAAAAGTCATTTAATTTCTTAGAATTTCTGTCTTCTCACCTGTAAAATGAGCACATTCCCTTCCCTGAGTACCCTCACTGAGAACACAGGTACTGTCCTTATAGTAACTGTTTCATAAAGTATCCTCCTAAAAGAAATCATCACCTTATGAAATCGACACCAAAGAATTTCACTGCCTAAAACATAAAGTTTTGAAAGACACTGTTTGTTACCAAAGTTTAAGCCCTTGGTCTCCACCACTTTAGGATCTAACACTGTTTCTATTATTATGGGCTGAATTGTGTTACTCACAAATTCATATATCAAAGTCCTACACCCAAATACCTCAAAATACGATATCTTTAAAGAGATAATTAAGGGTAAATGAAGTTACTAGGGTGGGCCCTCATCCAACACGACTGGTGTCCTAATAAGCAGAGACTCAGACAGAGAGGGGCACAGAGGAACATCAAAGGTGAAGATAAAGAAGGCAGCCATCTAGAAGCCAAGGAAAGAGGTCTCAGAAGAGACCAAACCTGTCAACACCTCGATCTTGGAATTCCAGGCTCCCAAAATGTAAGAAACGAAATGTTTGTTGTTTAAGCCACGCAGACGGTGATGATTTGCTATAGCAGCTCTACCAGGTTAATACACCCTCCCTGCCAAGTGTCAGCTTCTCCTTGTCTGCAGTTCAACTCAAGAGTTGAGACTCTACTGTTACTGCATAAAGCGACACAAAGGTGTCTGGGCTCACCGGCGAGTGGTGGGGCGGAGCCTGTGGAGTACCAGTCATGTCGATTTCCAACCCAGAAAAGGACCAACATTTTCTCGCACTTTCAACATTAGTGGCTAGTTCAGAGGCTCCAAGAGGAGGGACCGAATTCAGGAGTAGAAAAGCCCTGGTCTCTCATAGGAACCTTCTTAAGATAGACCTGGCTGTCTTCAGGGGAAAGTCTCCCTGTAGGAAAGTAAGTTCAGATTCAGAAAATGGTGCCTCACTGTATGGTTACCTAAGAGTACCAGAGAGCTTTCAGAATTACAGTGGGTCTAATTACAAGTAAATATAGTAACTTTGAAAGACTAGCACTGCCTTAATGTTTCGTGACAACATCAGACTATGAAGAAGTACTACTACTTCTACCACTACTATAACTTTCTTAAGGTCAAAACCATGATAGACAATGAGTAATTTAGCTACAGCTACTGTTAAACCTAAGTCAAATTCTGCAGGATCATCCCTAGAGAGACAAATTCCATTTTTACATAATGGCAATTATTCAAAATGCCTGAAGAATGAAATGGGCTAACCAAAGATGAAGAATGTTTATGAGTCATTAGTTTAAGGGTTTTTTTCCTGATCACTTTAAAGAATAAAAAAGTACTATTTCTGTCTTCCAGCATTACTCAGAACATACTTTCCTAGAAAACGCTACCTTTTTGCAGATCATTCAATAAAAGGAAGTTATGGACAACACTCATTAAGAAAAGTAATAAACATTCTTTAAAAGAACAGAGGATCACATGTTTTATTAAGTTCAAACACTGCTTCCTTTCACCGTGAATTTAAATTAAGTTGTGAATTATAAATTGCCCTCCCAGTTCACTAGGTTTTCTGAATAAGGGATGGTTTGGGTCTTGACGCTGTCCTCCAACTCACCTTGTGTGATACAGTGAATCCTCTCTATTCAAAGCATGGGTTACAACCATCATTACATAAGTGTTAGATCATCAAAGGTCTCTGTTTCCCTGAAATTCTGTGTGAAGATAACAGAGACTCTGGGGGCAGTAGAGCAGTATTTCTCAGAGAAGTTGCAAGGTCAACTCAACTAGCATTATCTGGGGAGGCAGTTAAAATGCAGATTCCTGAACTGGAGTTTGATTTACTAACTTAATCTTAGGACAGCACTAAGAATCTTCATAAATAAAACTCCCCAATTGATTCTTATAGGGGCTACAAGTTAAGGCCTAAAGCGGCACAGAATATCTGCGAATTCCTACAGCTGTGACGCCATAGGCCTTTGACTGTGGCTTACTCAGCCTTCATTCCCTAACCGTCTGCTATAGGCAGCACCAGAACCAAAAGGAGATGCAGGATAACAGAAAATAATCTACACGAAACCGTCAACACACTGCCCAGTTCATAGCAATTTTTTTAAAAAATAGTTATTATTACAATAGGCAAAAGGACTTCAAATTATTTTTAAATAATCTGAGTTTCAGTGTTATTAATCCTTCATTATAACAAAGTGAATATTCTAATGGAAACATGTCTTCTGATTAAAAGTCATAAAGCTTTGAGCTCAAAATTTAAATAGTATTTAACGGTCAATGCCAGGCATGTGGCTCTAAGAACACATTCTGAAAATGCAGTTCTGTGTAGTCAACTAGGATTTCATTTCACAGCATCTTAAATGGAGGTGGCAGAGCAGACTCGAGGGAACCCAAAACTGTTCCTGTGAAATATTATTTGACTTTGCTATCCAATATCGCACTACAGCATTCTACCATATAATTATGTATTTGGTTCAGATTTTTTTTTATCATTTATATCTTTTGTTTTTATCTTAAAAATATATCCCGATGCACTAATAAAGCAGAGATTAGAAACACACCTGGGATTTTGGTAGAACTGAAGCAGCACATGTATTTAATTACAGTGAGGTTTCTGGCATTATCATTCTATACATGTGCATGCTAGACCCATTAAAAAAAAGAAAAAAGGAAGCTACAGGGAAATGCAGACAGCACACAGAAAGTTTAATCTTTAGATGATCTCAAATGAATTTGTGCAAGCAGAATTCCAAATGACTGCACGTAAATAAAAAGCATGAAAGCTGCGCCTGCAGTAACTGCTTTCTAGAGGCGCCTTCTAGAGCATTTCTGCAATGAATCCTCAGCCAAGAACTAGGTGTTCCCAGAGGAATCCTAGTGACTGTGGCAGTGCTGTCTCTGTGGTTTGCTGGGCACCGAACACTCAATCACAGCTGGGAGGAGCTTGTTATGGAGGGAGTGACTCCTTCTGGCACCCACAACCCTCAAATACATGAAACTTCTGATTCCCTAAAGAACTATAAGCTCAAGAGTCTTATATAAGAAACAACACAAGACATAAAGGAACAAAGTGGAGAAGAAGGAACAATGGTCAGCAGCAGCAGACTTTCAAGAGTGGCATGCCTAGCTGCAGCTAGCACCAGCAGCCCCAGGGGATGCATGGCCTAGCCTGGGGCTCATGAAAACAACAGACAAGAAGAACAGTTATTAATTATAATAATAGCCTCTGGTTACAGAACAGTTACTTCTCTACTGTCATGACTAAGTACTTTGTAAACCATATTACTACTAAGACCTCATGAGGATCCCCACGCCACAGATGAGGAAACTGAGGTTGAACACTGAGCATTTAGTATCATACAAGGCAACTACGTTTCCGAACAACAACTGAGTTAACCCAACAGAGCGTACTTTTAGAAAGATGATTTTGGTACTCCAAACAGACACAGTATAATATAATGATGTACAAAAGGCTATCAGAAAAATATCAGGTACTGGAGAAGTCTGTGTCTTAATGATAAACACACAAAAACACACTAGCCAAGGAAAAAAATAATAACGTGGATAAACATTAGTCCATTCAAGCCTCCTTGTCTCTTTCTGCTTTGTAATCACTAAAAACACACCAACCAACCTCCTCCACCTGCAAGAGCCTCACACTTTATGTAAAACAGAAACAAGCTGATGGGGTTCATATGTATAAAGGCTTCAGGTTCCTCAAAAAGTCTGAGATTTAAGATATTGTGATCTTAGTTATAAGACACATTTTTTGATAGCTTAAAGAGTTCAAACTGGGGTATAAACAAATTTTTTTCATGATTTGATCTTTTATACACAAATTGGCTATTTCTGCACTTTGGATATTCCTAAGAGTAACAAAACCACTCCATGGGGTGGGTGGAACAGAGAATGATTGCAAACGGGTACAAAGGCTCACTGAGAAATGATCTAAAGTTAGTTATGGTGATAGGAATACAATTTTGTATATTTACTCAAAATCAATGATGATACACTTGACATGGTTATTGTACTTGAATCACATGCCAAAAAACTGTCAAAATAACAACAGCCCTCCAGGGTTACACTCTTGCAGAGTTGACCCTGAGATAGAAGGTAACTGAGAAAAAAAATTCTAATCTCATTGCTCCCACCCTCTTCCCCTACATCCACTTCCACTGCTGACCCAACTAAGGAACTTGGATAATATTACGAATTTTATGAGACTGATCATATTTCTTTCAAATACCACATAACACCACCAATATTTCTGTGACTTTCTTAAATGAATTTTTAAAGGTATTTTCATGGTTAGTTATGCCATAAATGCAAAGTGGGCTTAACATGAAGAACTCTGGTTATATCAGCATCATCTTCCTTCTGAATCTCTTTGCTAGGAATTGAGCTTTCCTCAAAGCACCAAAGGAATTCTTGAATGGCTGGGATCATACTCACCCCTCTACATCACCCCCAATAGGTAGGAGCTATACACTCATGGAGGGTAGGAGAAATGAGGTAATGAGTGATATGCAAGCCACCTTGTCAGGAGGGCAAAGCTGCAAGGCTGGGTATCTAACCCAGAATGAATCTTGATGGATCGACCCTGTAAACAGATCCAAATGCTGTCACAGGTCCCTTCTCCCATGGTCCTCTCACTTTTCAAATATTCCAACAGCTTCTTCACTCATCAGTCACTACTTCCATCTATCCTCCCTGCAGTCTATTTTCATCACAGCAGTCAGAGAGCTCCTCCTAAAATCAAAGTCATAAGTTGCTCCTCTGATCAAAATCTGGTTGCTTCCCACCTGCTCAGTCTAAAAGTCCAAGTCCCAACAATGACCTCAAGTCCCTACCACATTAGGTCTCTGGTGTCTGACCTCCTTTCCTTCCATCCTATGCCTCCTTGCTCACTTCATGCAATCCACAATGACCTCTTTGCCTTCACACACATCAAACACATTTCCAACTGAGGGCCTTTGCACTTGCTATTCTTCTGCCTGAGAGCTCTCATCTCAGATACCCTAAAAGCTGGTTCATATATCTCTTTCTGGCCTCCACTCAGATGTCACCCTACTTGAAAAGGCTTCCTTGACCAACTTTCCTAAGATATGACCACCACACTACCCTACCCCCACCAGTACATACAGTATCCCTCCTCCACTTCTACCTCGTTTGATTTTTATCTTGGCATTTACATCACCTGCACGCGAATATATGTACAGATTTGTGTTGCCTAGCTCTAGAGCCCCTAAGTCAACTCCATGAGAGGATGCTCTCACTCCAGAGTCTATACAGAACCTGGCTCAGAGAAAGGTGTAATAAGTTCTTGGTGAGTGAATTTAAAAAGAATGAACCCATGTCAGAATGGAGACAGAGCACTTGGTATGAAAGCGCTCTGCTTTGCACAAGGTAGGTGCAGCTCCTCCAAGGCTCAATTGCTCCCATCTCCTTATAGAGAAAAGAGGGCTCAGGGGGCAAAAACACATTAGGAACTTGTGCCAATCATGGAACTTCAAAGTCTGCTCCTGGAATAATACATATTTAGGAACCACAATTATTTGGGGGGAAAAAATATCCAAGGTAAGAAACATTTTGTCAGTAACAGAAAAAAAAAAATAGATAAACGTTTTAAAGTAGGTACAAAAGTGATGTATTTTGAATCATATGTGAATTTTTTTTAACGTTGAAAGTCCATGCTGTAGGGAAAGTCGCACCCTCTGAGAGGTAAGAACTAATATTTCTAGGGCTTTTTGATTTTTCACAGCCCCATGAGGTAGAGGTATGATCACCATTTCCATTTGGTAAAAGAACAGCCAGAGGTTAAGAAAGTAGTTACTGGACTAGTTCAAGGTCATGAAATTCCAGCATCAGAACTTGACTTAATTCCTTTTATTTCAGTTCACTTATTTTACCCTTACTTATGCTTATTGAGAACTAAGTTATAAAAGTGGAAAAGAGATCTCTGAAGTGGAGACCTAGCGAAAGAAACATCTAAATTCAAAGAGTGGTTGCCTTAAGTCCTTGAGAAACTCACTGTGCTAGACCAGAACACCCAAGCCAAACACACTATTAAAAGACGAGAGTGGTAAGTGAACAACAGCTCATTGGCATGAGCTACAGATCAGCAGGAGGATCATTAGGTAGAACAGAAAATTCGATCTAAAAGGTATAGTCCTCTGCAAGGAGAGACAGGGAAGCAAGCACCTTACTAATTATAAAATGGAGTGGAGGCAAAACAACACGAATCAGAAACACAGCCATGAAGCACCATCATCTCTCAGAATGGGTTTAAGAGAAATTTCTAGAAAAGTTGTATAATTCATGGTGAAAGTCGCAACAACATTGGAGGCATATCCAGCCTATGCATAAACAGCCAAGTTTGAGCCAGTTCCTAAAATTTAAACTTAATCCCCATTTGTTGCAATGTTTGAAATATACATTCATAACACCTTCAATATGTGTCCTTCATAATGATTATTAATTACTAGCTAATATTATTAATTTTGTTAATGGCTAAAATAATAAAAATGTCGTTTAGCCTAAGTAGTATACACAGGCAGTACTTATATCTCAATACAAAAGACTAACAGCACTTGTTAATCACACTCTTAAATAATTCCCAGGTTCTCCTTCCAGTCTGCTAATATTTAAAGACCTAAAAGGCCTTAAATTAAGCAATCTGTTTTTATATAATGAAGAATATTTGAACATTTTATCCAGAAGTTCTAAATAGTGATGTGGTTACTTTTTCTTTTTTGTACTTTTAAATTTCACAGCCTCATTTCCATATTTGGAAAACACTTGCTTAGACTCAGTTTTGCTTCACATCACAGCAGATGAATATTCAGAGGCAAAGGCCACATGGAGGAAGACAGACTTTCATGCAGGAGAATCTTTCATCTAGGATAAGTCAACTAGAAAGGTGTCCTATGAAACTGTTTAAATTGGTAAGTGGTCCACACGAAAATTGCTTTGAAAAGTTTAAAAGGAAAAAAAAAATTGCCGATATTTTAACTACAGATAACATCTTCCAGAAAGCTATTATTTTTCTGTTTCTGTGTGATTTCTGGGCTTAAAAAATTCTGATAGGCTGCACCATTTTAACAAGTTATAACAAGATTAACACAAAATTCAAAACATTTACATCTTTCATATCAAAATTGAAGGCTTAGAGGATTTTACCAAGATTCAAAACTGAAGAAAAATAAAGAGAGAGAGAGAGGGAGACAAAACAAACATTCGCAAGGGATCAGGACAGAGAAAGATCAATGCCAGAATTTTCCATCATAAAACAGCAGCAAATTCCTATAATACATCTTGGTGTTAAGAAATGCAAATGTAATATAATTCTGCTTTTCAAACTACAATTAATGATTCTCTTTGCTCCCAAGAGAACAAGATAAAATTATCGGTTTCTATTTTGCCTAAAACCCTTATGCTACAAGGAAGGGAGGGAAGGAAGCAGTTGTCAGGCCAAAGGACAAAAAGAAACCAGGAGGCAGGCAACACGCAAATGAGTGAAACAGCAACCTCCAGTACCTATCACATTTGTTTCACCATCTTCTGAACTGATTGATTGCTTTGTACAAAAATAGGTGTTAAACACGTACTATGAGACAAGCACTATTGATGGACTGTGACCAAGACCAAGTGCCTTCAGAACTTCTGTCCAAATAAAATGATAACGGTGAACATTCAAGAAAAAAGATACAACTCACAGGAAATGGGGTTCTGTGAAGAAAAGAAAAGTAGGTCAATGTGATGAAGGAACAACACCAGGACGCGGGTGGGGAAAATGTTGCTTTAGTATTGAGCAGCCAGGACACTGCTGAGGAAATGAACGTTTGATGGAGAAATTAATTATAAGACACAACCAAGGAGCTGGGTGCTAATCTGGGGGAACAGGAGGGCCATGGACCTGGGGAAGACTTGTTAGGGGACCACGGTAGGAGAAGGCTAGATCACTCAGGGGCTGGAGGTAGTGAAAGAAGTTTCGTTTTATCCTGACTTGCACTGAGATGCCATTGGCAAATTTTAAGTAAGCTAAGGAGTGACAAAACAGTTCATGCTTTAAAGAAGACACAAGCCGATGGATGGGAGGAAGGAAGAAATGGCAATAGGGAGAATAGTTACAAGCAAGGTTCAGATAACAAAGATGGCACCTTGGCTGAAGGTTAAGGCATCTTGGCTGAGGGTTAAGGCAGTCATGATGGTAAGAAGGGGGAATTTTAAGTTAGAGACCACAGAACTTGAAGAGCTTGGAAGAAGAATGTGTAAGGCACAAGGTGAATGAATAACGATTCACAATTTAAGGAACTGAGGGCACATGGTGGTTGCATTTATGAGATGGGAAACCAAGAGCTCCATCTCATGTTTCTGAAGATTGTTATTAAATATCCAAGGGGAAATGTCAGGCCAACAATTGGACTTTGAATCTGGAGCCTGTGACACTAATCAGGGCAAGAAACATCATGTTATAAAGTGAACCTATACTCAAGGAATTAGATAGAGCACTTAAAGTAAATGTCTTAGTGGAGAAAAGAGCACAAGCAAACCCCTGAACTAGTCCAATTCATGTAGATGAGCAGAGGAGTCCCCTTAAAGGAAAAGAAGAGCAGGAGTCGTGGGTTCATGGCAGCCACAAGAAGAGGTAGGGGTGGGGAAAGCAGTAGAACGGGAGAAGGTGAGAAAAGATAAGGGGAGAGAAGATGGCAAAGGCATTTCAGGAAATGAGAATGGTGGTGAGATGAAAGAACAGAGCTGAAATTATCCAGTGAGTGTGGCTGTGTGATTGCCTCCAGAATACGCAGCTGTAGAGTAGATGGCTTGGAGAATAGTTGACTAGGAGAAGGAAAGGGATGGGGGGCAAAGATCTGCTGAAGCTCAGACTTCATACTCTATAAACTTGGTTAAGAGAGAAGCCAGGTCATGAAACAGAGGAAACCATGAATTAGAGGTTTCCGAGTAGAAATGAGGGCACAGATGTGTGAAAGGAAAGGACTAGCTGACAAATAAGGAATAAGTGAAACTAAGATTTTTGGAGACGGTACAGTTAATTGGTGTTGACTTGGCCTAGAATAGCAGTTCTCAAACATTTTGGTCGCAAGCCTCCTTTGCACTCTTTAAAAGTTGCACTTGTAATATCCATTGCAAATTACTGTGGTTTTACCTATTGATATTTACTTATTAGGAATAAAGCAGACATTCAAAAAGACTAATTTATTTTAAAATAATACATCCACTACTAAAAAAAAAATATTTTATAACTATTCTCAAAATATTTTATTATTTTACCTTGTTGCAAATCTCTTTGATAAAAAACTGCTACATTCTCTTATCTGCCTCTGCATTCCATCTGTTGTAATATGCTGATTTGGTTCAAGTATATTAAGAAAATTTGGCTTCATACAGATATATGTAGTTGAAAAGGGGAGGAGTATGAATTAATAGTCTTTCAGATTACTGTAGATAATTTTCTACAATGTTAGAGTAAAATACAAGTGCTAGTTTCTTGAAAGTTCATTGCATTAAAATCTGAAGTCCTACCACTGAAGTGTTTGTACTTTGTAACGTTAAATCCATCGGTCTTGCTTGCGATTTGAATATTTATCATATTTGATTGGCAACATCATTTCCATCCATATTTTATTTGCAACATCATTCATCAGTCATTTTGAAAATGCTGGTTCCCTATAAAGAAACACATCAAAGGAACAGACAAAAGAAAAACCATCCCTTGGACATTGACAATAGAACTGAGTTTACCAGTGAGAAGAGGTGAGGAGCAGGAGCCAATGGTGGGGTGAGGCGGACAGTTGGGGGTGAAGGAATTTTGGCAATATGATGGTAGGCATGGTACATTTACATATAATTGAGGAATGGTAATCCTTACACATATTAATTTGTAAATCAAAGTTACCTCAATAAATTTTTTCAATATATTTAAAAAATATATACTGTTTCCCTAAGTTATACAAATCTCTCCAAAACTGATATAACAGAAAAGGTGCTCAGTATTGGGAAGTTTTCAACCTCAAGACAGTAGAGAAAAATTTTTTTAAATTCTAAGTCTCACTTGAAGATTTTAAGTTATCACCGGCAACAAATATAACTATTTATATCCCTGTACTGGTAAGCTAACTTCTTTCAAGGAAACGTCTCACAAACATTCTTTCAAGTAAAAATGGTATTGTATGGAGGAAAAGCAATGGCTAGTTGGGCCCACAATTCAATAACAAGTGCTTTTCCTTGAGACAACCACTGTATTTCACAAACAGCAATGTTTTATGCATACTTCCTGTTTCAGCAGACTATTAAAAAGCAGTGTTCTCAAGAGGTGAGATATAATAACTAACATATTTCACTGTTTCATCTAGGACTTTAAGTGAAATTGGCATTATTTACTCCTAGTGAGAGGTGAAAACAGTAACTACTAGTACTAACTGCCAGCACCTGGTACTGAGGTACCAACAATTTTACTCACCAACACTTTTTGCTGGTCAGTGCAAATGTCAATATCATAGCATTACTATGAAGAAGTATGTGACCTAACAGGCTCTTGAAAGGGTCTAGTCAACCCCAAAGAGTCCATGAACCAACCTTAATGTTAGCCTAAGGTATGACCACCACGTGTGTGTGTGGCTCAAGCCAGAGGGAGGAAAGACAGCTGGAGTGAGAAAGCCAAGGACTGAGAGGCCTGAGTGTTGACTTGACCATTATGTGGATGCTAAGTTACCGAGACTGGCAGGAATATTAAGGAAGGAAAAAAAATAAACATGGAGGTAATGACATTAATGAGTGAGACCTGGAAGATGCTAAAGTCTTTAGGGATGGCTAATGTCTGATGACTTGTGTTTTTGATGAAGTGCAGATGCTCAGAAAAGAAGGCTGAAACAAGAGCTGGGCAGCAGTAAGAGTGGCAAGGAGAACATCTTTCCTGCTTCTAAGCTCTGAGGTGTCTGAGGGAAGGGTGAGGGCTTGCCAGCTGCCAGAAACCAGAGAGGGTGGGCCTTTAGCACACTCTCACACACTTCTCTTACCTGTGGTGTGGTTCTCAGCCAGACCCACACCTCAGAGTCATCTGGGGGTGCTTTTAAAAAACACCCAGATTCAGGGTTCCAATCCAAACATTTCTCATTCAGGAAGTCTGGGTGAGACCTGAACATCTTGTTCTTTCAATCATCTCTCTGATGATGTGAATGATTCCTCCATCTTGAAAATCACCGGCCAGTGGTAGATATGACTGTCTGGTCATGGTCAACTTGACCTTAATCTCATCTTTATAAAGTCTCCTCTACTCTAGCCAACTTCAGTGGTTTGAGTTTTCCCTCAAGCATGTGCAGATGCCATTTACCTCCCCTAGTCTATCCCTACTGTCTCAGCTTTATCCATGCTTCAGGGTTGAAGTGATTCTTCCCCTGTTGAGAGCTTTTCCATGATCATCACAAGCTTGGGGACGGCCTGCTCCCCAGCAACTACCTTAAGACCTTCTTCATTTTTCACAGCTGTGCTGCTACTGTTTTCATGCCCTCTCTAGAGGCATCAAACTCTCATCTAGGTTGAAAGTTCCTGGAAAGCTGGGACCATATCCTGAAGGATTCAATATCAACTAGCAACACATGCTATTACAATGGTGGGCCTTTAATAAATCTTATAAAAATCACATTTTGCTCAAATTGCTAATGATTGTAGCAAGTAACTATGCTTCATGTCCTGGTGATAGAGTGAAACTAAATGGAAGTTCAGAAATTTTCCTTCCAAGTCAAATTATTCCTGACTGGTCATATTATTAAAAGAATATAAAAATGAACAGAAAGGTCTTTCTTTACACTATAGCTTTCATTACCTGTACAACAGTCAGTCACACATTTTAAAGTATTTAATCTTGCATTTTTTTAATGTATTACAACTATAAATGATATGCAGTCAGCACTCGTAAAACATTTTATATGACAACAAATGTGATCTTCAAAGACTTGCAGAAAACAAAACACAAGTGACTTTACTGAAGAGATCGCAAGGGAGGCTAGCAGGTAACTTCACAGCAGAGACCTTCAAACTTTCAGTCTCATGAACGCACTGAATGAAGTAAGAGATCCACTTGTCCCTAGAAAAACTTCTCGTGAAATACTGTAACCTTTGTACTACTTCTGTGGCTAGTTCATCAGAGGGCTTCTTAATGTAGCAGAAAACAATACAGTCAAACTTTAAAATCAGAGAAATACACTTTTGTGTTCATGGGAACTTTTCTTCTTACCTGACTGATAGCTACTATTGACCTATTTCAAAGCACATTGGGAAACTTACTGTGGAATGGTTGGGAAATCAAAAGGTGATGAATGAAATGCAAACAGGTGGATAGTTTTACATTTCAGAATCTCTAACAAAATGCTTAATGAATTTATTACCTGGTAGTAGTCAACGAAAGACAAGATTAGGGGTTCTGGTGGTGGAATACCTATTGTCTTTGACAGATTAAGGATAACCTGTCATAAATGGGTGATAAATCTGAGCTATTCTGCAAATGGAGTCCAGCCTAAGTGATTTATGACAACCCTAAAATAAGGCTAAAAAGAGACTCATCAAAAGATAGGCTTGAGCAAAAGTAAATGAGCAGAGTTCTACAGAGAAAAAGAGAATATGGAAAGGCAATATGGAAATGCCTGAGTCTCTCATTCAGCTAAGTCAAAATTAAGGTTAAACTTTCTTATAACTCTTTAAGAAGTTTCTCTTACAATGAAATTGAATTCTCAGAGAAAATAAGAGGGGAGAGGACCATTTTTTACATACCTAGAAGAACAGTGTGACATCCAAATTCTTTCAAGACTGCATAAAAATAAAACTTTCACGCGAGATATTCTGGATTTACATGCACACACATGTGCTCACACACACGTGCTCACACACACACACACACACACACACACACTACTTCCCTGATGTGAGTCAACATAAAATTGGGTACCATTAATTGAACATTATTAACAAACCCTTAATCTGGAACATTATTAATTACTATGTAGTCTTTTGTGTTTATTATAATCCACCTACTGTGAAAAAAATTTTATTCAATTTATTTTTGCACATTACAAATGGCCTTAAAACTCATATGATCTATTTTCTTGACATCGCCAAGAAGCCTATGGGAGTTAAAACACTTGGAAAGAACCAATAACTAAAATTAAGATATTAGAACCAATAGTTCAAAAAGGTAATGATTTCTTAATAAAGAATTCTCCAGCAAAGAGATTAGAAATTCCTTATTTCCCCCTGACCCCCCCAAAAGTATTTCTCCTATTTAAAACCTCTTAGTATAGAGGATCTGTGAGAAGAGGAATCCAATCCAATTGTACTGGGTGACAACAATAAAAATTACAGTTCTACCACCTACCTGGTTCTGGAACCCTAGTTAGCAGTTACAAACCAAAGTTATTTTTTAAGTTACTGACATTCCAACTGAGTTATTGGGAGGATAAACTAAATAAAGTAATAAAGCAATATCATATAAGCCACTTAGCAGAGTACACTCAATAGTAGGTACACAGTATGTTAAAATTAAAATTCCCAATTCTTATTTAGCAGCCTAAATTAAAAGCACTTGTCAATATCTAACTTCAAGATATCCCTCAGGACTCATAATGCTGGGGAAAGAGTAGCCAACCTACACACAGACACCATCAGCAGCAGAATTACCAGGAAGCATTTACATACTTAGAGAACTACAGCAATAAAAGTCTGCTAAAGTAAAGAGAATGCCTTCTCTAAACATTTTATTGCTCTAGCTCTCTTAAAAGTCACCCTTGGCATGATCTGGTGGCTCAGGCATAAGCCGGTGACTGGAGCACGGCCATGTAAAACCCAAGGACCCAGATTCGAGACTTGGAACCAGGGAGAACAACCATAAATAGATCAATTTAGAAAGTACTTTCTCCTCTCTTTCCCTCACTTCATCCTTCCCTACATCCCTTAAAAATGCTTCTTCCTCCTCCTCTCCTTTCCTTCCTCTCTAACAAAAAAGTCACTCCCCCTAAACTTTCAACGGTGCTATATAAGACATTTTCTAAATATTTTTGGCATTCAGAAAAGTACACAAAGAACACCCATAAGAAGCTCAACTGCTTGGATGAAAGTATCATAATCAAGGCAAGAGAAGAGAGCAATGGAGTATCTTTTGAAGCATTCTATATTTTTTTAAAGGGAATTTAAAAATCTGAAAATTTATAACTAATGGTTAATCTCTTGTATTTCAAGTTTAGGAAGAAATGAGGAGAAAACTAGAATAAATTCTAGAATTACCAGACAATGAAAATTATCAATTCCTCAATAAGTATTATATAGTTTCTAAAAATAAACAAATTTATCACCTTCCAAGATCAGTCCTGCAAATTAACAATTAAATAGCAGCACTAAATAACTTATACTGACAAAACATTCCGAAGTTCTTGCAATGCTTCTTTGTTCCTTACTTATAGGTTGGTACAAGGTATACAAGGCAGGTACACTATGGTTCTTAGTTTACAAATGAAGAAACTGAGGCATTAAAAACTAATGAATGACTAGTCCAGTAAGTGGAAGAACAGGAACAGAGTTTCCAGAATGAGAGTTTTCCATCACCCCCAGTTTAATTATTACTTATGATTAATGCAACTGCAAGACTCCGCTCCAAAGTTTCCACATCACGTGCCTATCACACACTCAAAGATTTCCAATAAAGGAGGCCAAGTCTAGATGTACCCAATCCACATGAAAAAACAAAAACTCAAAAGAGCTGTTAGTCCTCAACAGGCTCTAGAGAATATAATTGAAATCCTATCAACTATCTTGAAATATTTACGCTTTTCATGCCGATAGTACTGTGCAATATGCCACATGAGCAGGCACTGTATATTTTCATGATTGTTGAGATAAAAAGTAAATTGTTTAATCAGAAATACGGAGGTTCCATGGCTCCTAGAGATGTTAATTCATCAACTTAGGGACAAACACCTGGAGGTAACAAACATAAACAGGGCAAGAGAGGCGGAAAATTTCAATGACTTTGATACCACAGATTTGTAAGATCAAGTCAGGTCAAAGACACAATAAGGTACTAGGGCTGAAGTTTCACCGGGAAGATGGAGTAGGTTTAGGAAGAAAGCAAAGTAGGAGAAAGGAGATGCCTCTGAGAAAAGAAAGGTTCAACTCCAAGGATAAGAAAAGTCAGCATGCAGGAGTGACAAGAGCAAACAGAAGCACAGGGTCAACACTGGGGACTCAATCAACAAAGAATCCCATCTTCCCAGGCTTGAGAGAGAAGAAATTGCTTAGTGCACAGCACAAACTGAAATCCGGCCTTGGTCTCTCTTCTAAGAGCTCACAAGATGCTTCAGAAGAGACATCCGATAAAATGATAAAACAACATGAGATCAGATAGCCTGAAGAAAAGAATACCAAGTAGCAATTAATGGTCCTCACAAATATGAAGATTTTTTATAGAGATCAAAGTAACCAACCATTTTAATTTTCACTAAAGCTTAAATTGCAAAAAAGAGAAACTTTAAGCAGAGCAGTTACTGACTCTGAAGACACTGTTACCAAGAGATCCGTCAAACCTTCTCAAAAAAATTTCCCCCAAGGGCAGGATAAAATGCCTGAAATGCCTGGAAGAAGCCTGGGTCTAAACAGATGAGGAGAGGTAAGAGACACACATTCAAATATAAGCCTTTTAAACCAAATTTTTCCAAATGCTCATCTTCAGTTAATGACCTTCCTGGTCCACTCATCTGGAAAGGCTGCAACGGGGAGGAGGTCCTTAGTGGGTCTGTACTGACCAGTCTTGGTCCGAGTTTTCTTGGACCCATCTCTCATGTAGCCTAATTTTCAGTTCCTGATATCACAGAACCTCAAATGAGAACCATTTTTCCATAGGTACAACAATCATGTTTTCCCCTATATCTCATACCAAAAAAAAAAAAAAAGACATTTCTACTCACCAACCACCTAAGAACCTTTGGAAAGTTTGGTACTTTTCTCATCCATGTATATAAAGTTACAAAGAATCAGCAACTCCTTTTCATCCTTACCCTCCTGCCATCGCAGAGAATCCCAGCCATTCCTGTGGGTTCAACTTCCACCAAATTCGGCACTACAAGATGGCAATGGTGGGAATTAGCCTGGATGGTAATGCTCCGTGCATTCAAACTTGGTCTGAAATAATGAGCAAAAGTGGTTCCAGAGAGTGCTTCAGGAGGTATGACAGCTAGAACATTCCTAAGGTTACCTCATACCTATGAGTGGGCGTGTCAAAGCTGCAGACACACTTACAGATGGGCTGTGTCACCGATGCTGTAGCATAGTCTTGGAAAACAGATCATCCCTTTGATCTACTTGGCATGAGTATGGTCAGAGGCAGAAGCACCTGAACCTAGTGGGAACAGAGCGAAAATCCCAAGTCTGAGGAGAGCGCAGCCTTAGATGGATAGTGAGTCACGCTGCATTAATATCCAAACCAAATCAAAGGTTTGCTCAACAGTGGGAAAGTGTGACAATTCCCAGGGACATAAGATTTAGACAGAAGGACATAAGTTGTAGGGCTCAACAACTTATGGAGTATAATCACAAAAGAATGTCTTGTTACATAAATCCGTATGCACCTGGAAAACAGCTGCACTGAAGATACCAATTGAATTTAGAATCAATGTCTTTTATATAAAGCCAACTGTATCCTTTAAAAAAAAATTAGCTGCTAGAAAACAAAAACATCATGAAACCAAATCACTTCTGGTAGGAAAATGAAGACTTCTATCTGCTAAAAAAAATTGTTTTAAAGAAAGAACATTCTTTGCACACAGCCTTACAAATGACAACCAATTCAAAACCCTAGAAAGGAAAGAAAAAGTTTAACTAAAGCAGGTTAAAAGGTGATGGCTATACTTTTACACTTTATATCTTGTATAAATGCTTTCCAAGTATGAACTACATATTCCGCAGCATCAAAAATGTGCACGCTGTCATCCCTGCCCGCAGAGCTCACAAGCTCTCACAAAGCAGGGGGATGGGGCAGACGGTTTTAAATAGAGTGGGGAGAAGTCAGAATGTGATCTTCTTTTTTAAAAAAGGAGCATGAAATGTAGGGGTAGAAATGGAGAAGACTCATAGTGAAAGAGTCAACTATGGGCTAACAAGAAAGCATTCAGCTTGAAGCACACACTGGAATTCTGATATTCTAAAACGCGTTGCTTTTCAAGTTCCATTCTGGCAACAGAGCTAAGGGAGGAAAACCTTGTTCTAAAGGGGGTTAACAGAAATATAAACAGGAAACGTAAGAAAACACAAGAAAAAAAGGTTTTTCTTTTGCTTGCGTTTCTCATTTTCTTGTACTAACACGAGATGACAGATGCTAACCAAACTACAGGTAGCAATCACTTCATCCTATATGTAAATCAGACCACGATGCTGAAGACCTTAAACTCATATGCCGCGATCATATCTCCAAAAAAGGAAAAAAAAAAAACAACTGGGAAAAGAAACAAGAAAGTTTCCTTTAAATATTAAAAAAAAAAACTTTACTTCCATGATCTTTTTTTCTAACTTTTAAATCTTCAAATTAGTCAATTCATTAGGAATGTTCAGGTTGCTTACAGGACATTTCTTAAGAAATGTCATATACTTTGTAAATGTACACAGCTATAACGGTAATGTAAGAACAAGCAAAAATAGTAACGACTAGTGGCTAACATTTGTTGAAGGCAGAGTACTGGGCTGGGAAACAGATTTAGAGATTAATACTACCTTAGGTCACAAAACTATTATCAGGGGCCAGATTTTAACTGCATGGTCTGACTGCAGAGCTCACAGCATTATCTCTATGCCATGATGGGATCAAGCAACTTGCTTGATTCCCACAAAGCAAACTTCCATAGAAAGTACATCTTTCTGTAATGGACACAGTGATCTCACTCCTCAACATAGTTCCCCAATGTAAAACAAAGGACAAATGGTGAGTCTAATTTTATCAAACTCTGACTTAACCACTCCCATTCAGGGATAAGGGTGATTTTTCTTCCCTATTTACTTTTTTGTCTTGTCAATGATTTCTTTTAGGAAAAAAACTCTAGATAATAAGAAGAACAAAATGATCACTATATTTGTCTCTATTAAAATCATTAAGGAAAAGCTGTATTTCTTAAACCCTATGCCCTATGCCAGTTCATCTATTTTTTGGTTTGTTGTTGTTGTTGTTTTTTAAGGAAAGGTGCAGACAGGTATGAAAACAAGTGGGCAGACTGGAAAGATGAAAAGGAGCACTTCCTTTCATCTGATTCTTGATCCTGTTGCTCCTCCAGGGTCTGAGCCAAGAATCCGGGTCTTTGGGATGTGTGTGGGTTACACTCAGTTAGGGGCAGCAGACCCAATCACTACTTCACCAGGGCACCCAGTCGTATTTTCTGAATCTTCAGAATTTACCAGATAGGGTGTGTCCTAATGGAGTAGTGGTTTGGTCAACTGCCTTGAGCCAAAGCACAGGCCACATACATCTCAAGGACCCAGGTTTGAGTCCCAGGCCAGGGAGAACAACCAAGATGACCAAGTAAATAAAAATAAAATCCTTCTTCTGCCTCTCTCCTCCTGCCTGCCGGCCTACTTGTCTTCATTCCTAACTGCGCCTTTCCTTCAAAAAAAAAAAAAGGAATTTATCATATTATTTTCATACAACTCACCTGACTGTGCGTGTGTGTGGTTATTGTTTTGCTAAGTACACGTGCCTAAGCATGCGCCATCTGTTCCTGTCCTCATGCTGAAAGAAGGCTTAGAATGGCAGAGGCCAGTCTCGTGACCTTTACCTTCCACAAGAGTTCAGCAGGTGCTGACTGCATACAAGAAATTCTAGGTCTCGGGGGGTTTCTCAACTCTCAGGAAAGTCACTCTTCTTCATAACTCTTCCTCTCACCCTTCCATTGTAAGCCCTCAAAAATCACTAGCCCCACTCTTTCCAGGAATGCTGGAATGCATATGAAAACCCCTTCTGCTTATAATTGACAAACCAATGGTTACATTTTACATGGATGACTAATTAGATGTATGACTGGCAACTAGCCCTGTAGGCAATATTTCAACCCTGACTTTTACCCAAATGCATATGTACATAGGCACCTACACCCACATTCATGTGCATATATATCAATATTCAAATTTCTTCCAGAGCCATTTATGCACCTGATTTTCAAACACAGTTAATTGAACCTACTGTCGCTGCAAATGAAATTTCTACTTAATTGGTAACTGTGTGTGAATTATTAACTGGTGCTATTTGAGAATAGATTATAAAAAAGAAAAGAGAATAAGCTCCTGGAACAGCTGGAAGATTTAAGGAATGACAATGGTTTCCCACGATGGCTGTACAATAGACCCCTTCCCTCTCCTCCAGTTTCATTGTCAATCCTCAATGCTGTCAGAAAGCTGAACTGGATGCCTTGCAAGGAAGAAGGCCACTCAGAACTGGGCCCTATTTGGAGGAAAAGGTTTTGAAACAGACTCTGCAGAGCAAGACTTGGCAATGATCCCATGTGTGAAATAAAACCCACTGACCTTTCATAAATAACCACTCACCCTACTGTGCCTTTTACAACAGGTGGCCACATGAGTACTTAGAGAAGTTGTCTTTCCTCCAAAATCTAAGAGATCAGAGTAAAACACACAGAAGACTCGTGTGTTCTGAGATCATGATTCCGTAAGACACAGACGCCTCTCCTAACATCACAAACATGTTCTCTTCAGTCCAGTTTTTCTCTCATCGTGAATAGCAGGGGCCATGCTATTGGGAGCCAGGACAGTGAGAATTTCCGTCTCTTGGATAATCCATCAGCCAGCTTCACAGTACCAAAGGGACAATGATGTTTAACCTTGACCCACTGGTTATCTCAGAGCTGGAAAGCGGAGCAGGAGGCTGTGTCCCAGGGGTCTAGCTTACCCTGGATCAAACTAAAGCCCAAGCTCAGGCAATCCTCTGGGGACACACACTCTCTAATGACCCCAAGGTAGGCCAGTTGCATATATTTGGAGCATGACTTTTAAGTATGCACAGCTGACCAGAAGATTCTGCTCCAGACATGCTGGCCTGCTTCTGGACAATCTCATTACTATTGCTGATGCATTAGGCCTGATCTGAGCTGAGAGGCTTGGTGGCTGGTCAACTCAGAGAGCAGCACAGTCCATGTAAGAAAGCAAACAGATGTTGGTTGCATCAGGTCCAGCACTGGATATGAGGTTAATGTGGGAAGCACTATTACAGAGTTACCTTTTACATACAAGTAGTACCTACCAGCAGAAAGTATCTAAGGTCCCAAGTATCAAAATAATGGTTAACAGAAATAAATGGCACATTTAATGGAACATTCAATTGTGGGATCTTATCTTGATACTATTCTTGCCTCAACCTAGATGATACCAAAGGGCTAACTCCCATAGCCAGAGTTGGGCATTAATCATGACTTGAATTTTTTAATGGCCCCAAAGAAGTGCTTTTTGTCTTGAGAAGACAAAGTAGCTGCTCATTAATCAGAAGGAAAAGAACACCAATTTAAAACTCAAGATCTTGTTTTTTAACTGAGGCACACCCTGCGTGTCTGGTCTCTTCTATAGGGTAGGTACTCCCGTCCTCCTTCCCCTCAATGACCCCACCATTCTTTCACTCTCGCAACCCATCCATGGATCCCTATTAACATCAGTCAACAGACCAAAGTACAATCTACAATACAACAAATAACCTCTTCAAAGGTCAGAGGAAATAAAAACCAGATAGATTTCTTAGCTTACTTATGCCAATTATCTGTTCCCACCCCTCTTTACTTCCTCAGGTTAAGGAGGTTATGACCAATGATTCTCTCTCTCCCTCTCCCCCTCCCCCTCCCCCTCTCACACACACACCATATTCCCCTGCTTCTCTGTGCCAGGCACCACACTAAATGTTTTCACACATTAGCTAATTTAACAATTCTAAGACATAGGTTCTATGATGGTCCTGTTTTCCCAGCATCAATGCTACAACTATATCTGACTCCAGATCCCTAACTAAACTGAAGCTTCCTTTAACTTTAGCTTATCTCTTAATGTAATTCACTGCTATTAATAGCAACACTGAAATAGCATCTTTCATCTTTCATGTGTGAAAACATTTACTGTCTAGGTGATTTCTCACATTGTCCTTTGGAGACTCACAAGCATATGAAGGCATTTAAAAAAACTTTATCTGGGATTAATGAAAATGCTGATGAAACTGACCTCCGTGTCCCTAAAACTTAAATACCTAGCACTTAAGTCCAGGCATCCTGACACTTCTAATTCATTTCTGGAATCCATTGGTCCATTCATGACTGTGTGTGGCCCTGATCTAAGGGAAGCCTTATAACGTCTGTCCACGCTAATGTTCCATCCCAGGCAGTGGCAGCAGATCTGCCCAGCCTGGATGCTTTCACACAGGTCAGGTGGCAAGTATGTTCATAATCTGAAATAAAGTCTAGACACCTGTCTACACATTAAAAGCAGTTAAACACATACAATAGACTCTCCAGCTATTCCAACCTTCTGCTTACTCCTAAGTTACTAGTCACCTTAACTGATGCTCCAGCCATTACACCCAGACCCCACTTCCTGAAATGATGCCAAAGCAAGGAGTTTGTGGGAAAAGCACTTAGGAGGTGGGAAAACGCTAGTGAAAGGAGAGACGTGTGAGAAAGCAGTGACAATGGAAAAAAGTTTTGTTGCCTAAGGGAGAGAGAGTTTGTAGGAAGAGAGAGAACAGAGGTGTAGGTGAGCCCATGTTAAACAACTGCTGTCACTGTCAGAGTCCATTTCTAGAATATTCAGACCCTCCCTGCAATTCCCTCATCAGCCATGCTGTGCCCAAGTATAAAAAGCGAAACAGAGCACAATTAGGGGCCAAAGGAGCACATTCAGGATTAAATCTGTGATTGCACAAGGGAAGAGCAGTCTTCCGCTGGAAGTTGTCAAGTTGCTATGATGAGAGTCACCTGGGAAGTCTGTTTCAAATGCAGGTCACTCAGTCCTGCCCTCCTGGAGGTTGATTCCGTCATTCGGGAGCAGCACCCAGGAATCTGCATTCTCTCTGGGGGCCCAGTGACCTGGTTTAGGTGGTGTGAGAACGCGGGGCCAAACTGACTAGAGTCACTGAGACATTCCAGGTAAAGAGCTGGAGACCAGCGGCAAGTCATTGGAGCCCTCAGATAACCTTTTCTCTTAAATAAGGACACTGGAAATGACTTCTAAGGGTCCCTTCAAGCTCTGAACGACTGGGACTGTGAAGTGCTTTTGCAAGTAACCCTGGCAGCCCAGGACATTACTGCTTCCTGAAACGGGAAGTTAGCCCCTCTGGTATGATGCTTATGGGCCCGGGCATGAGGAGGCAGAACTGATTCAGGGGTATCATTATGTTAACAGAATCACATACATACTCTTCTAGGCAACTCATGACAGGGAGGACAGAGGTGCAGGCTGCCACGCAGCAGGGTGTTGCCAACCAACTAGGATGCCAGGGAGATCTGTGCTCCTGGGGTCCTTAGGCTGAGCCTTGTGCTCCACAGGCCCGACTTTCTCCAAGTCAAGGAGACTCCTCCTCTAGAGCAAAGGCCTCAGAGATATTTCCAGTGAAAAGAACTTTGATCAAAATCACCTTATCTCTGCAGTCTTGAATTTTGGCTACTTGAGATTTGTCCTTTTGGGGGGTTTGGGGGGAGGCTGACACCACAAAGAATGGAGGAAAACCTCTCTCATGTTTGAGCATGAGCATCACTCACAAAGGGCTTTTTTCACCCCCAAGTATGGCACTAGATCACTATTCACTGTGAAATCACAGCTTGTTTGTTCAGTAAATAAAGCGTCTGAATTAATAGGGGATTTAAAGAAGCTAGAGGGGAAAGGCCTTGCCCTAAAATAAGATCTGTGGTTAGCACCAGCTCTCAGTGAGAAGTTGAATTGACATTCTCATTCCCTCTTTAATTACTAAGGGAGGGGGTACTGGCAGCAGGCACAGAGGGGACTGTCAATGAGGTTAGGGGGCACCCTGGAGGACAATGAATGACAGAACAGACACAGGGTTAGCAACTGCTGCCTGGCTCTTCCCTTATTTTCTTCTAAGTCAACCAAATAAATTAGATTACAAACCAGTGAATCCTATAAAAAAGAAAGTCTTCAGAGCTCTACCTCAATTTAGTGTATCTTTCCAGTCAAAGAGAAGCCAGGAACAAGCAAGTTGAAAGGAATCTGAGGTTAACAACAAAGTACGCTCTCAGCCTTTCCCCAGCTTACTCTTCAGTTTAGATACATCATTTCTGAGTTAATGCCAGAGGCCCGATCCTCTGGGTTCTCTGATAGGGATGTAAGACTCCTTCCTTCCTCAAGATGTACATGACCACATCTAACCCAGAGGGGAAGTGAGGACTTCATTCATACCCAGGGAATTCGTAAACTTAAGTATAATAGGATATGTAAGTTATATCATCTTTACTATAAAGAAGTCCACACTGAGCTTAGTGATTCAGAATATGGGCTTTGGAGGATATTAATTCCACCATCAGCTCAATGGCGTCATTTAAAACGAGAGTCACAGGACTGTACTTCACAGAAGCAGAAGCCCAGGCACCTAATTGCAGAGGACATTTGAAAGTGTATACACTCAGAAGTGTCATTAAATGCCTCCCCAATACTCAAGGTCTGCAAATCCACTGAGAAGCCTATGGTTTCCATCTTATAAAAATGTCTGGAATGGTGTAACTATGGATGCTTTTGCATACAACAGGCTTGCTTTCAGATTGCCAAGTTAGGCAGTAGTGTAGGAAGGGGGATAAGAGGTTACACAATTGGAAGAGAAAAATCTCACCGGGTTTCCTCTTCACTTGGGTCTTCTCTTCTCACTTTGGAAACCAGGGGTGGCAAATAAAACACAAACTCACTACACATGCCACCAGGAGGCATCTACAGCGTGCTCCTATAGCATCCTCCTGCTCACGAGTGCCCATGATTTCTACCAGAAGTTGAGAAGTTGTCCCCACTCGGCCACATCCAACTAATCTTTACATCTGGTCAATTCTATCTCCTTCCTATAATTTAGATCCGCCTTCTTCTCACTCACCCTCACACAGCTGAACCCCTGAACTACTCTCTTCTGAATTACAATATCCCTCCTGCCGTGAGTCATATACATCTGCACCAGTCTCCACTGTCAGTCATCTTCCTAAAATCAAGTGTGACCATGACACTGTCCAGCTTTACAGCTGTCAATGCTCCCAGGTCCCACAGAAGAGGGTTCTCAAACTCAGTTTTCACTACCAGGCCCCCACTCCAGAGGATCTCATCCGAGGAAGGTGAAGAAGGAATAGGGCCTAGGAGTCCTGTGTGTTTTTTCTTATCAGTGTTTTTCATTCTCTCTTTTTTGTTTTTTGGGTTTTTTTGAGGTAACTTTGATTTATAACAGATGTAAGTTTTGAATGTGCTGGTCCACTTTTCACCAAACAACATCACACCCAGCACCACATTTCCACCAGTCCTCCACACTGCCCATGAACCGCAATGCCCTTTGCTCCAACCATCCCTTCCCCGCTGGTAACCTCGGGCCCACTGTCAGCATTCAAAGGTTGGTTTTTATTCTGTATTGGTTTGGTTTTTCCCATGTGTTTTGTTTCTTTATACTTCATATATAAGGTCATCCAGTAGTTGCCTTTCTCCTGACTTACTTCACTTAGCATAATCCCCTCTAATTCCATCTTTGTTGTCACAAATGACAAGATTTCATCTTTTTCATAACTTAGTGCTCCATCGTGCACCTACACTACATCTTCTTTATGCAGACATCCACCAATGGGACTTAGGCTGTTTCCATTTTGGGGCTATGAAAACAGTGTTGCCATCAACACAGGGATGCACATATCTTTATGAATTAGTGTTTTCATGTTCTTTAGATGCATACCTAGAAGTGGACTTGCTGTATCAAATAGTTCTCTTTCACTTTTTGAGGCATCTCTATACAGTTTTCCTAAGTGGCTGCACCAACTTACACTCCCACTAACAGGGCACAAGTGTTCCCTTTTCTCCACACACTCACACATACTTCTTGCTAATTCTCTCAATATAGTTCATTCTCACAGATGTAATGTAAGTTGATTTGTATCAGGAATTTACATTTTCAATTAGTTGTCAGATGATTCTGATAGGCCTCCATCAGTAACTCTACCATGAGGTTCAAGTTGCAATTTAGTTCTTCTGGTCCTCCGCCCACCTCTGTCCTCCAAGCTTCTGCAAATGCCATCCTGACTGGCTCTGCAGGAGTTAGCCTTCCAAAAGCATGCCTGGCTAATTTCCTACCCACCTCGTCAGATTAGGCTCACATATTTCCCCAGACACACACCCTCTGGATAGCCTTAACTCCTTTTGCAAAGCAGATAGAACAGATTTTTTTTTTCTTCTCTTTAGCTTCTTTGCTGCAGGAAAAATTTTGTTGCTGTTCTCTTTTTTAATTAATCGCCACTGCTGTCCTGGCACATAGTAGGTACTCAGTGCAGGTCACTGACCATCCGTTAACAAATGCATAAATTCTGAGCAAATCCAAAACAGATAGCTGGCAGTGTTTAAGCTCAGATGGTCTTTCATCATCTCTGAACAATAAACGAGGAGGTTGGTTAGAGAGGGGGGAGGAGAAATGCCAAACAAGTGAGATTAATCCAGGGAATCATTACAGACATTTACAATGCAGTTTCTGGTGATAGCAAGCTTCCAGCTGTTGTAACTTGGGGATCCTTTATAAGGCTGTAATTTCCAAATCGTGCTGCAAGCCAACTACTTTTATGCTAATCTCGCTCAATAAATACTATTGCTGGAGAAGATGCACGCACTTGTTTGCATCGTTAGAAGCTAAAAACCTTAAAAACACCACTTTTTAAACTTTCAATTCCCATCCTGGGTCTCTGTGGCCAAATTCTGTTGAAATAGTGGTTCTCGAGGCACTCAATAAATGTTTATTGAGGAGAATGACAATCGATGCAGGCGACAAAGTATACAAAATCCTACGAGCTGCTCCTCCTCCAAGTGACCTTCAAAAGGGAGAACTTTGATGAACAAGCTCTTGAGCCCAACTCCCATTGATGAATCAATATGTAATTTTCTTGACAGAACCATTATTTTATAACTTGCTTATATTTTGTTAAAATATGAAAGAGACTTCTCTAGGTCTCTGGCAAGTTAAAACTCCCATAACAATTAATTTTAGAACTGACTTCATCAGCCAGGAAATTCTAAGATACTGATATCTCAAGAATGAAAAGAAGTTTCAGGTAAAACACCTTTCCTATAAAAACCACAAACCTCCTGAAGAGGGAATCACCACTTGTGTTAAGGCGGCCTGGTACCAATGAACAACAAAACTTCCTTCTCAGCAGCGCTCTGCTGATTGGTGTAGGACTCCTTCTTTCCAAATCAAATATTTATTATCTCATGCTGCTCTTTAGTAAGATCTCCTCTTCCCGCTTTATGATGAATTGATATTCCCAGGTCAGAAAGCTATTCGGCATCTTTCACTAACCTCATGCCGATATTAAAATTCTCAATAGCCTTGTGAGAAAAAGCTTTGGGAACTTCAACAACTGGGGAACCTTAACGCCAGTGAGAGTAAATTAGGCAAATGTGCTGGTGAAATGTTTCCATTTTCCCCAGAGCCCAAGGGGTCACCATCAGGGATCACAAGTGGTGGTTACTTACTTTCGAGGTGTTCCCAGTTCTTAGTGTCACAGACTTCCCTCCCTGCAGTGGACAGGCTTAGTTCTGAGCTATGTGGTCAGACCCCCTACCTCCTCCTGCCTCCAGATATCTGTGTGTCTGGAAACGACAACCACTTCTCCCAGGTCTGCAGGGGAACAAGGCATTCCTTTAATGGCCCTTCACATGCCACGCTTCGATTCGACTTGTATTTAGGTCACTGCCCAAAAAAAGCATTCTCAATTGCAAGCCACAATCGATGAATAACTTTATATGTTATCTGATCCACACAAAAGAATCAGAAAAATCTCTCCCTTGTGATATGTACTTTATTGCCAGTAACACACTATTCAGATCACCTTTGGAGTTTTGTTTCCTCAGAAAAAGAAACTATTGACTCATACAGTACTTCCATTCAACTAAAATGTAAAGGCATTTTCACATGCGATAGTGTAAAGTGGAGACTTCTTTATTCATCCCATACATGCAGCTGGGTTTCTGAACATCAGAACAAGATGTAATATTTATTCCCTATTAAATTTCATCCTGTTAGATTCAGCTCTTTGTTCCAGCATCCTCACTCTCCTTTCCCGCTTAACTTCAAAAGCAGATTTGAAGAGCATCCCCTGATGTTCTCAGGCAAGTCATTAAGGAGTCTGGGCTCTCCCCGCTTGAGATGCCTCAAGGCATCACTCACATTACTCAACACTCTTTGGGATCCAATGTTCAATCAGTAATGACACGATTTGTGTCGGGGAGTTTAGCAAAGACCTCTCTAAAATTCAGAATAACTATTTTTGTATCACCTTAACGGAGGAATCCCATCAAAAAGGGATGAGTTTCATTTTCCATGAATGGCTCATCATTAACCACGTCGCTTCCCAATGGCAATCTCTTTGCTTTTTGCCTCTGATTACTGTAGTAAGCATTTGCTGTTCCTGTTGGCTCCATCTTCAGTGTTTGAACCCTCCTCCTATGTTTGAGGTTTCTGTCAATGAGAAAGATGTTCTGGGGACAGGGGAGCCTTGCTTGCTTCTAAAAGAAGTTAAATGTATGCATAATCTCCCATACAGAGGCAGTCAAAGCACGGACAACTCACCCAAACTCAGTAAACAGGACTCTTGAGTTTGGAAGCACAGAAAAGTCAGAGCAATTCAGACTGCATTTTGGAGGCAGAGTCAAGAGCACAGCTGGAATGGAATGATCTCTACTGGCATGGTCCCTCTGGAACTTTCTACTGGTTGCTTTCTCTCAGCGTAGGCTAGCTGGGTTCTGGCCACTCAGGTACCTGCCATTTTCTGACAATGACATGCTAGTCTCCCCATGAAGATATCCAACATCCTTTAGTAAGACCCCTATATTCACGTTACTCAGGGTTGAATTCTGTTGCTCCTGACCAAGAACACTTGACAGGCAGCAGGCTCACAATCTACTGATTCATCAGTCTAGACATCTGTCTGAGTCAGTCCACACTAGTGCGGCAGAATCCATCTCTTATCCCTTTCAAAATGAGCTTCCATGATCTCCACTTCCAGCAGGGCTCTCGCTCCCTAGGAGTTTGGAAAAATGGTGCTCTCCCCAGTCAGCAATTCCATCTAAGGTTCTTTCAGGACACTGGGAAAAAATGTACCCAAAACAAAAAACCTGAACTCGTGTCAACCAAAAGGTACTTTTGTTCAATCTTTTCACTAGTATTAGGTTTCTAATCTCTCTTTCCAAGGTTCAGTCTTACCCTTTCCAATCATCTCATCATTCTCTTTAAGTAAAAAAGCAAAAGCAAAACAGAATTTTTTTGCCTTCCCTGTAATCCATCCAGTCATTTTTAAAAGTCTTGCATTCTGTGTTTTTTCTTTGAATAACTGAGTGATCCATGCCCACAAGGGTACAGAAACTCTCACAAATCACAGAGCAGGTGGTTGGCCTCTGGATATAAACAAAAGGAAGCTGGATACCCCACTTCAAGATCTATTATTTTTCACCTCCCCCCCAAAAAAAAAAAAAATGAAGTCATTACATTTTGTTCTAGGATAGGCCAATAAAACATTTTATTCCTAAGTCATCCTTCCCAAGTTTAGAATCAAAATTCCCATGCAGGATGTTCATTCTGATTTTTTAAAGGAACATCAGATTCTATGACTCGATTAGGCACGTTCCTGTGAATATTTAATTTTCATATTATGTATCAAATTTCTTTTCTGGGGAAACAATGCTGAATAAACAGATTTTTCCAACTCTGACTTTTTCAGACTTTGTGTAATTGAGGAAGCCTTCTACTCTATAATGCTGTTTTAAATTTTTAGCTAAACAAAACAAAACAAAAAAAACAAGTAGTTTCATAAAGATGACAACTTTGCTATTCTAATGAATGATGAAGTCTCAAAAGTCATGTAAGCAGCTTAAACATTCAACTTCTACCTTAATTTGGTTTCAACTGCTTAGAGATCTTAAAAATGTTAGATCATATCGTTGATTTTTATTGTAATTTGAATAGATTAAAATATATCAATTTATGTGTCAGAAAGACACAAAGATTCTTTAAGATGTCAAGTAGCAGTGATGTCTCCTCAAAACTGAGATACAATAAATGCTTTTAGAAATTCAAACACTAAAACATAATGCTAAATGAGCCAGGTTGGGGACCTAGGAATCTACAAACACAATAAAAATAATGACTATGATATTACCAGTTTAGAATTTCTGTCTAAAGAAGGGCACTAGGACAAAGTTAATTAGCAGTTAAGAAAATATGAGGGGATATTTTAAGTGTATACAACTTCAAAGGATTCCCTTCTGTACTATACAAGAAATATCTACAAATAAACGAACGATAACTTCAGGAGAGGAAAAATGAGCAGAGGATGGGAGTAAGCAGTTTACTGGAGAGCAAAACACACCTAAGAGATATACATTTGGTGACATGCTCAAACTCATTAGTCATCAGAGAAAAGCTCGTGAAAACACAGTTACTAACTTTACACCTATCAGATCCGCAAACATGAGGAAGATGCAAGACACCACTGTTAGGCAGGGGACACCTCACTAACTACTAGGGGAACTGTGTCTGCTGTGATCGCTAGACAGAGCCCTTAGACACCACTGAAGCAAAACGGTGTGTATGATGATCCCATGACCCACCAGTTCTGCTCCTGAGTCTGAGTCCCATGGAAACCTTCCAACAGCTCTGTAAGGCAGCAATGCTCACCGGAGGGTTGCTTGTGGGTGGGGTGAGGGGAAGGGGTCTCAAAGAGGTTACCGTCCGATAAAACTGGTCCCTGGGAGTGCGGGCCTTGCTGACGAAAGCACCTCTCCAAGATGGAACGAGCAAAGAAACAAGGTGTTGAGGGTGTGCCCATGGCACATGAAGACAGATCCCGAGAAAGACTGCCAGGCCCTTGTGGGGCTGCAAGAGGCAGGGCAGAAATGTGGACGTGGTCAGGCGGCAACCTAAGTACCATGAATAAGAAAGTAGACAAAAAAAACGCAGATGCCGCTCAGGCAGCAGTGAGAGACATGGATATGGACACTTATCAACCTGGAGCTGATCTTAAAACACTTTCTGAAGTGGGAAAAAGTCAGGAACATTTATATTGTGTGCATTTTAAGATATTATGTTTCCTTTCTCTTTCCTACTTTCTTTTATCATCAGAGGGATATACGTTACTTTAAAATGCAAATAATTTACAGTAAAATAAAAAGACACCACAAACTGGGAGAAAAATACATAAACACAGCAATATAAAATATAATAAATCTATATAAACAAATTCAGGTAAATAGTACCTATTTTGCAATAGCTCATTCAATTGAGAGGATGCACATTAAGATGACTGTCTATAGAGAATAGGTGAAATAAAATTTGACTGGGGAAAAGAAGGATTGATCATCTAATAAAAATTTCAACTTACAAAAAGAACACATTTCCCTAATGAAAATAAGACAACAATGGGCTATCACCTCATACCAGTGAGAATGACTATTATCCAAAAGACAGGAACAAGAGGTGGCCAGGGTGTAGAGAAGAGAGAAGCCTTATACTGTTGAGTGTAAACTGCTGTGACCATTACAGAAACAGATTCTCAAGAAAAACTTAAAAATAGAAATTGTATATAACACAGTCATCCTTATTCTGGATATTTACCCAAAGAACATGAAAACACCAATTTGAAAAGATGCACTACTATGCTCATCACCGTATTACTCATAATAGTCAAGAGTTGGAAACAACCTAAGTGCCCGTTAATGGATGAATGGATAAAGAAGATGTGGTAGAGGCACACGATGAAGTATTATTTGGCTATTTAAAAAGATGAAATCTTGCCATTTGCAACAACAATCTAGAGAGTGTTATGCTAAGTGAAATAAGTCAGATATAGAAAGATTTCACTGTATGATTTCATTCATATGTGGAAGGTAAAACAAATGGATAGAGCTACACAGGAACAAGCTTCTAGAATATAAAAGTAAAATTTTGATTATCAGACGGTTAAGGGGAAATGCAGTGGTTAAGTTGGGTCAAAGGGGTCAGTTGTTTAGTAAAGGATGGAAACTAGCCTTTAGTGATGAATTTATGCAGTATAGACATGTGTTGATCAATGTTGTATATCTGAAATCTATGTAATGCTATATAAACCAATGTTCTTCAACAGTTATTTTCTAAAAAATAACTAAAAATCATAAGGTCATATTTCCCAGGCAACAACTGTTAGGGCAGTTTTACTTTGGGAATGAGAGAAGGGGCGAGGAAAGGCTGGGTACATATGCATGTCTATCTGGTAAAGCTTATGGTGCTAATACCCAGGTAACATGTAAGTCAATTACATTTTGCTACTGGTGTCCTACACGGACTAAGCCGGGTTTTGAATTCATAGTGGCACCAGCTATCCCATAAATACCATTGAATGTGTACACTAAACAAATTAAGGCACTTACAGGGGTCTGAAAGAATCAGAATATTCATGCACATCTTGTTAAGTTTCTCTAGCTCAGCTAAAAATCAAAGAAATTAAAGTTGGTTTGTGCCAACGTAAGATATTTAACATTGCAAGATGCTTTTCAAGATTAAACAGCTTTTCCAAATTTCTAATGACATTAAGTACCTTATAGACTTGGTCACGCTTAACACAATCTAAGCTAATGAAACATGCTCTTGAAACTGTTAGTGAATCAGTTAGTTTTATTTCAGAACTAAATTAGGGAAAAAATTAAGTTGGACATTGTGTAAGATCCACAGCATCTCACTCAAAGCACCTCAACTGAACCTCATAATTCTTGCTCAGTCATGGATGTTACAGGGTTTTGTAGTGTTGTGTCATTGGTTAACTCTTGAAGGAAAGTATTATTCCTAAAATCATGCTTCTATACCACACTGAGGAATATTTTACACCTGTAGCAGACTTCGTGGATTGGCCACCAAAAAATCATTCACAGGGGTGCCCTGGTGGCTCAGACATTAAGTCAGTGGATGGAGCACAGACCACGTAAAGTTCAAGGACCTGGCTTCTCAACCTGGGGTCAGGAGCCACAGCCAAGATGAATAAATGAAAAATGCTTCTTCCTTTCCTCTTCCTTCCTTTCTACCTGTCTACCTTGATTCCTGCCTCCCTTGCTCTTAAACAAAACAAAACAAAACAAAACAAAGCCATTCACAATCCCTGTTTCCTGTCAACTGCTAACATAAAATATTTAAATTTCCCAGAAACTCTTGCAGCAAGATATAAGCTTGAGACTCACTTCCACCCAGTAAGAGATTCACAGAAGTTGCCAAATTGTTGTCTTAGGGGAAAGTTCCCACAAAGAGACTGCCTACCTGGCAGATCCTGTTTTTCTCTTACCACTTTCCCTACTGGAATAGAAGAGGATGAAAATCACACCCCAAAAGACAGCAAGATGGGTCTCCATCCTTGATAACATTCGTGAGCCGTCACGTCAAACCCAAACCAATGCTTCCAGATGTCTTGCTAAGTGAAATAAACTCCTTAATGTATACTCATTATTACTTGAGTTTAGCTAAATGTATTCCTAATAGAAAGTATGCAGCAATGTAGAAAAATATTTATAAGAGAAATCTTAAGGGTAAAAGATTAAGATAGCATGCATACCATTATAGCAACCTGAAAACAGAGCTAATGCATGTGTTCAAAGATTAAAAATCAACAAAATAAATATAGTTGTACCAGGGAAATAGGTCTATATATGAGTGAAGTGACAAAATAATTTATCTTTCCGAACCAGAACATTTTAGAGTGAAGGGGACTATTAATAATTACGTTGAGACAAGTGTAAATGGAGACTGTCCCAAGCAAGTTGCAATACATGAGTAATGTTTTTAGTTTGTTCAAAATTTTTCAAGTAAAATCTTTATCTCACCTTTTTGATTACAAAAGAGCAAAACCTTCTTGCTTACTTTTCTAACCAACCTCCTAATCGTCTTTCATCTTTCTACCAGATTCTATGCTTGCCCTTGTAAAGAAGTTAGTGCAAAATCGTTCTGGTGAGATGTGCTGCCTGGAATCCTCAGGAGGAAGAAAATATCTTTCTTAATATTTTTCTATGCAACTTCAATTAAAAGCAGTTTTTGTGAGAATTTCCCCAATCAAAACTTCCTTGTAATCAAAGAGATGATCATACTGCTCATATTCATCAGGTAACATAATTAGATGACTTCCAGAATCCTGTTTTACAACAAACTTTGAAGAAATGGATATACTAAGGAGAAAAGCAAAGCAAATATTAGGGTTAATAAATTATTACTAATTAGAGAAATTAAAATATTCTACTAATATATCTTAAAACTGAGACTCCGACACAATCAAGCAGGGATTTATTTGTATCAGTGGAGAAGACTCTACAGAGTGATGACTAATTCAAAATAACAGTAACTCCAAGATCCATTTATATTTGACCTTGAACGTTTGTTCTCATACTTCCTTTTGAATAACAGCAGGACACACTCGACTGTCAACTTCAGTAATAGCCTCACAAAAATTATAACCACACAGTGCAGAAGGTTAATTGCCACACCTTCAGTGGGAATCACCCCAATTCTGCAGTGTAAACTACCAAATCCAGAGCAAGGTATTCCCAGGCCTTGCAAGTCTCAGCGGCCACCTGGCTTCTTGGGCTCATCTTGTCACTTTTCCCTGCTCCCTGAATCCCGGGCAGACATTCAAGTTCACACCTAGGAGATAAGCTTTGTATTCTGACTCTGCTTTTGCCTCCTTTTCTCTTGGCAAGCTTCTATTCTTCATTCAAGGCACAACTCGAATGTCACCTTCTTTCAAATGTTGACACCAGTGACCCAGGTCAAAAGTTCAATTCTTTCCTCCATGCTCCCTGCTGCACTAATTCACTCACTCCAGAAACAGTATCCATGGATGCCCTCAGAGCAGAGTGTTCCAGGTCCTCATCTATTTCCTCATATTCAGTCTGGGCACTACAGAGAATCACTTCCAGCACTCTCTTCAGACAACAGATTCAAGCCCATCCCTTTCCCACCTAGTGAACTGCCAGCCTTGGGTCTCTCCTGTTTCCCTGGTCTTTGCCCCCAACACCCCCACCACCGCTGAGTCCAGGAAAGAAAATTTCCAATTTAATGCGACATTCTACACTCCTCTGTATGTAATCCTCACCAGTTCCCTCCAGAGCCACCAGTTCTTACACTGGTCTCACCCCAAACAGCCCCAGACTCACTTGAGTCATGAAGTCTTGCAAAGAAACAGAGAGCTGTTGGAAAATGGACACCTTGCACTATGCCAACTGATCTTTTCACATTTTAAATCAACTAAAATTGATACACCACCCCTCCCAAGCCCCAACAGTAGTGTCCATTGCACAGCAACTGTGGCACATTTCTTCTAAATTGCATTTATGCAGGCACGATTCTGGTCCCAGGGAGCACCAAGCAAGAGAGTCTTTGAAAAGACTATATTATAGGATTCTCTGAGAACTAAGTCTAAGAACTGGTAGATGCTGAATGAGAGAAAATCACTTTCATGCTGGTTCTACAGTTTTCTTCTCACTGAATTCTGAGGCAGGCACTCATTGAGATTTAGGGAAAGGAATATGTGCTGTAGATGCTGTGTTCTTACTAAATCCACTACACTCCTGATTCTTAGAGCTTTAGACACTTGTTGGATTCTGTTTTTTTCGGCAAGCGTGTAGAGCAGAGTTCAGATTTCTCTCCCACTGGACTCCTCCCTGTTAGGAACCCCATAGGAGCAGGCCTTAGAGCAGGGATCAAAGTTTGGATATCAGGCCAGTGAACTGTCTCTAGTGCCACCTAGCCAAGGAATGTCATCACCGGAATTGATAAGGAACAAAGGAATGGCGCTGGTGGGAAGCCTTCCCTGCCGCCTCTGAAAAGTCTCATGAAGTATCTACAGCCCTCAAAAAAATCATTCCAAGGTGTGGCCTCCCCACCTCTCCAATCCGATAAATGCTCCGCATGTATTTCTCACGTCACTCAAGACATAGCCTCAGCCCTAGGAATCAAGTGGCACCTCCACTCCTCCTACCAACCTCAGGCCTTCATAACCAAATTAACTCTCTCACTTCAGTTGTTCTGCAGAACTGCAGCGGTCACACGCTAGACGCTTCCCGCTTCCTGGGAAGGCATTTGCCTTCTCCTCCAAGAAGAATGCTGCTTCTACATAAACCAATCAGGCCAGCTAGAGAAAAATCTCTTCAAACTCTGTAATAAAGCCACCCAGCTCCCAGAAAACACTCAATTCCCCCGACCTCCTTCTTTTTCTGGTCTTCGTGGATGCTCCCAGTCCTCAGTCCATCCTCGCCCTTTCTCATCCTCCTCCTACTTGGTCTCTGCCTTACACAACTTCTAGTTAACTTCATCAGAAGGACTGTCAACCGTATCACTAATCATATCCTCCTTCTCTTACAGGAAAACAAGGTTTGTCTCCCTCAAGGTGCCCACTTCGCCACCCCCATTCAGCAGGGAGTAGCAATTTGAGACTTCATGGCCTGTTCCCCTTCATCTTTTATGAAAAAAACAAAGGCAGGAATGATACAGGAGACAAAAGAACTGAAAATTGTCACTTTCAGCCAAGAGAATGAGAAATGGAACATTTTGCAGTCTGAAGCAAGACCAGATGCTGTTTAAACTCCTCTCCTGCTAACCAAACTCAAGGACTCCATCGCCACCCCTCCACACTCGCCTAACAGTCCAGCCCGTGGACTCCCTACCCCTAAATCAATAGCTCAGCCAGATGGCCTTATCGGAACTCCACCTCCAGCCCCCCCATGCTAGTTAGCAACTACCCCCTTAAAAGTCCCTTTCTTAGAGCTTCCCTCGGATTGCTCCTTCTGTCTCATCTCAGAAAGGAGCTTTCCCAGCCTGCACATGGGACAATAAAATCTTGCTTAAGAGTCCAAGGGCTCCATTGTCTCTGCCTCTTACTGCCGAACTGGCTTACACTACCCTCTGGCAGAACAGCTCTGGTAAGTTCCACAGCACCATCAACTGGAGGGCAAATTCAATAAAGCTAGGTTTCCTCCTATCCATGGCTTCTTCTACTACCCCTAACTACCAAACAAGTCATATTTTACAAGCATGGAGTTTTCTGGAGACAGTAAAATCTGATGTCCTGGGTATTCCTTAAATAAAATTAGACCAAACCAGCAACAGTTAACATTTCTGCACTTACTACATGAGTCACTCTTCTAAACATTTCACATGAATTAGCATTTAGACCTCACAACCACCTTGTGGGGTATATACACTATTACTATCCCCATTTTCCAGGAAAGATGACTTCTTCCATAAGGAAACCTCACCAGCTAGGATAAGTGGTAAAGCTACTTAGTTCCCCACAACCCTCCCCCACATTCCCCCACGATCCACGCCAATCCTTTCTGAAAAGGGTACAAATCACTAACTTGAGCAGAAATTCCATCTTTCAAACTCTTTCTAAAGATGGATGAGAAGCACTTAGAAATTGGGCTTCAAATATCTCTCATACTACAAAAACCAGAGAACTAAACTATGAAAAGCAAGTAATAGAGCAGAGGCATTATTATAAAGGGCTGTAGAGGAGACTTTTTCAGACAAAAGCTCTATATGAAATCTATTCAAAAAGTAGAGTCAACTACATTAAGCTCATTGACTACGGACTACTGATGTCTAATTACTGAATATAAAGCTAACAATAAAAATTATAACTCTACTTCTTTCTTTGCATCCAAAAATTGTGAAAAATACAAAACAAAATTGTTCTAAATTAGCACAACTTTGACTGCACTCTGAGTGGTCTGGCATTTGATACAAAGCCAACAGTCAACTCTGATCTCACAGAATCAATTCCCCCTCATCTGAATTCCAGTGATTTTCCTTAACAGACAGCGAATAAGAAGTGATTCATAAAATTAAGCAGTCTAAAGGTCAATGAGGAGGAAAAAATTAAGCTATCCACTATTAAAGCAAACTCCAAAGTGCAATTATTTTACCTAGAAGTCTTTTACCTAAAAGTTGATAAAAATGGGGCTGACCCTTAACGTTTTCAAATTACAATGAATAGGTGAAAATAAATTGCATTTAACAATGTGAATATCAAATTCAGTCACCATTTGGTGGAGAACAAAAATTCAATTATCTTTTGTTGGAGATGCTATTAATAGCCACAGCCCCATTCCACAGGCTGAACTGTAAAACACACAGGTGATGCTCATCTACGGGCAGTACAAATGAGGGACAGAGTAACATTCAGAGATGAGTGATGGAGTGGGAACTCAACATCAACAGTAACAATTAAAAACAAAGTCAAAATTGTAAACAAATCATGAATTTGGGGCTGCTAACTGCAGTTCCTGCATTGGATGGGGCTCCAATATCATGTGGGGAATAGTCTAGGCCACAAAGAATGATGAGAGCGAGAGTTAAGGAACAGCAGTAATTAGATAAGAAATAAAGATCATATCATAAAATGAGACTAGATTTTATGAAAAAGAATTAAAGAAAAATAAAACAAGGAATGTTTCCCCAGAGAAACAAGACACTGGGGATAATATTACAGTAATATATTTAGACTAGTTCCTACTATTTCTAAATAGCTAGGTAAGAATGATAGGTCAGCTGAAGGAGAGCTACTAATGAGTCAAAATCCTATTGATTTTTCCTTCTATCATTGCTTTGTGTAAGTCTTAACCATCGGTAGGGGACATAATAGATTAACACATTGTACAAATCAGCTCATTTTTGTTACTGAAAGGGATGTTATTAATAATTACATAGGATATGCATAAGCAGATACCGTCAAACTTCCCGTGGGTCCTACTGTTTGCTCTAACTACCCGTGGACACTCCTCCACATAACCCCAAATATGGTTCTTTCCTCCTTCCCTGACACCCCCTTCTCCCTTTGCATCCAGCTATTCCTACTTATGCTGTAGCTCTCTGCATAAACTGCTTTTTCTCTGTGATGCTCCCTTCCACCCAGAAATGCCCTGATAAACTCCCCTGTACATGCTTTCTTTGACACACCACCAGCATTTACTACACTGCATTAAAAATGTCTGTTTACTCATTTGGCCCCTGTACCAGTAATGCCTAAAGTTTATTCCTAAATTTCATTTGCGTGCTGCGATTTTTAAATGGTCTCACATTTATCTGTAGTATTAATTTATGGGGAAGCAATACTTAAAATTATAAAGTTATAGTCACATGAGTTATAGGGGCTTCTGTATCAATCTGTGGGCAAGTAAATTTTATGGAAAAACAGCAGTCCTTGAAAAGAAGAGACACTAAAGTGATTTCATGTTTATTTCTATTAGAGGAGACACTCCAGTCGATTTCTCTACTAAATTAGCTTTTCTTGCCATAATGGAGCCAAAGTGATAACAAATGTCCCAAAGGCTATACATTTTAAGTCACACAAAAAGCGATGTGCAGGAATGAATATTCCATTTTTTTTTGGCATGCTGCACAATTCATTTGGTGTGATTTGTGCAATTCTTCCAGACCACTAAGTTCCACAGTTCTATATAAGAGTATCATACAGCAGAATATATATATGTGTGTGTATGTGTATATATATACTATATATACGTATATATATAGTATATATATACTATATATACGTATATATATAGTATATATATACGTATATATATATATACTATATATATATTACCAGATACGTCATGGAAAACAGAATGACCCATAACTTTTTCTAGCTGGTTGAGGGGTTTATAGAGATAAACATTTAAAGTCAACCAGAATAAAAATATGAGCAAAATTATACAAGTACAACCAAAAGCACATGTTTAACATACAGCCTCATATAAAGCTTCCTGAGGGCAGGGATACACTGAATGACTGAATCATCATCTTGGGCCAATTCAACCCAGGCTTCAAATTAAAATAACTAAAGTGGTTTTGTATTCAACAAAGAATCCAGAGATCTGACTCTTGACCAACAAGAACTTCAAGGGGCAAAATTTAGGCATTAGTATATTTTAAGAGTCTTCATGGGGGTGTAACATACAACGTAAGAACTATTCTACTTAGGTTTTCCCAGAACTAGAAAAGGTAGAAAAAAATATTTATTGAGTATTTTCTACATGGTGGATACTATTCTAGGAATGAGTATGCACTAACTCATTCAATGTTCCTAACAACCCCATAAAGCAAGTACTAATATACCATCCCACCACTCCTTCTACCATTAAGGAAACCGAGGCTGAGCAGGGTTAAATGACTTGCCTAATTCTCTACATCTAAATAAGCAAAGAAAATGTGATTCAAAAACTCAAAGTCCTGTATCTCAAGAAAGTTCTTTTAGTGACTCTGTACTTCAAAAGTTACCATTAATAAACATCCTCAAGGATCCCAAGTAGTTAGCTCCATATCTAAAGAGGCTTCGGGAGTAGGAGTTAGAACTGCCAGAATGAGGCATGGAAAGGATTTTGCTTAAACATGTTGCTGATACTAAAGCAAATCAATAATAATGAGATTATTTATACCTTCTGTAATATAATGGATATACTTTCTTAATTATTTAACTTAAAGACAAATACAAATTTGGAATAATTATGCATAAATGTTGCTATTATTCTTGTCACTGGATCCTAATGCCATCTACTAAAAAGGACATAGCACAGCACTTGTCCCCACTCTCCTACACCAACAGTTTCCCTCCCAGATCTTTCCTATCAGCTTAAAACATGTTCTAATATCCAAAAAGAGAAAATGAAAGAAGGTATGCTTATCCCCTTGTCCCATTAGCCATCATTCATTTTTGTTCTTTACACAAAACTTCTTAAAAGAGTTCTTAATATATACTACATCAAACTCCTCTCTGATTCTTCTTTCATCAGTTTTGAAAACGTATCAGCCACCAGCGCTTCAAATACTGCTCTATCCTATTCTCCCCTTTCTTTTCTTTTGGACTCCACTTACATGTCTGTTAGACCTTTCTGCCATGTACCATATAACTCTTCAGTTCTTTTTGTGCTTCAGTCTGAAAATTTTTATGACTTATCTCCCAGTTTATTTTTTTTAATTTTACAAAGAGCTGGCTCTATCTTTTCTTATTAACAAATCTCTAAAGACTTTCTAAGAGAAGTTTTAGGTTGACAGCAAAGTTGAAAGGAAGGTACAGAGATTTTCCATATGCACCCCACACACACTCAATGTATAACCTCCTTTATTTTTAATAACCCTTACCAGAATGATAGGTCTGTTACAAATGAACATACATTGATGCATGGAAATCATCTGAATGCCATAATTTACATTTTGGTTCACTGTTGATGGTGTACATTCTATGGATTTGAACAACTCATGATGACATATAACCCTCAATATAATACCATACAGATTATTTTCAGTCCTAAAAATCCTCTGTGCTCTACCGATTCACAACTCCCTCCTCCAGCCTTGAAACCCACAGACCTGTTTCCATAATTTCGCTTTTTTCAATGTCACATAAAATCGCACAGTAGGTAACATTTCAGATTGGTTTTTTAGTAACATGCATTTAAACTTCCTCTATGTCTTTTTATGGCTTGATAGTTTGGGGGTTTTTTAGTGCTCAGTATATTATCAGGATGTACCACAGTTTATCCATTAATCTGCAGAAAGATATCTTGGTTGTTTCCAAGCAATTATGAATAAAGCTGCTATAAACATCCATGTCCAGGTTTTTTATCTCTATAAAAGTTTTCAAGTCCTTGAGCACAATTGCACAATTGTTGAACCATTAAGAATATGTTTATCTAACTCTTCAAATGAGTCTAATCTTTGATAAATCCATCCATTAAATTCAGTTTTTTCATCATATTCTGGTTACAGCATTTTCATTTCTCTTTATAATTTCTAGTTCTGACAAAATTTTCAACCTCATCTTTCAGTTCCTTGAATATACTGATACTCTAAAGTTTGTGCTCATTTTCTGAAATTCTTATGAATCTTTTCCCATTCCTTTTTATTTCTCTTTTTTTTCCTCTTTTCCGTGTTCTTCTCTTCCCTATTGACACTGAACTCTCTTCATGACCTCATCCAGTCCCATGATTTTAAGTACTTGCTATACGCTTATGATTCATAGACGAGCACTTCTAATGCTTTCTAATCTCTCTCCTCAGCTTCAAAGTCTTATATTCCACCACCTACTGCATAGCTATACTATCTCATAAGCATATCATGACTTCCAAAACCAAATTCATAATTTTTATCACTTTCTCCTCTAACAATCTCTCACATCTTTGGTAAACAGTAATTCTATTTTCATTTTTTTAGACTTTGGAGTCATCGTTATCTCCTTTGTTCTTTATACTCTATATCCAAACCATCAACAAATCCTTGGATCTACCTTCAAAACGTACCCTGAAAGCAACCACCTTTGCAGTTGCCACCACCCTGGCCCAAGTACCAACCCCTAGCACCTATATTACTGCAATAACATTTCAGCTATCTCTGCCTGCTTCCATGCTGGCTCTCACAAGCTATTCTTAACACAGGAACTAGAATGTGACTTTAAATCTTAAGAAATGTTCACTCCTTTGCTCAAAATCATTCTTCGGCTTTAATTCACAGCTAGTTTAAAGATTATCTTAAAACAGCCCAGTTGGCCTTATATGATCTTGCCCATTCCCTCTCTGAATGCATCCCCTACTGGTCATTTGTTCTTCCGACTGTAGCCACAGTGGCCTCCTTGCTTTTACTTGAACAAGTCAATGGCCAGACATGATCTCATTTCAGAACTTTGCATTTTCTGTCCTGTCTCAAACATCCCGTCACCAACAGCTATGTGATACACTCCCTCACTTCCTTTTGGTCTTCATTCAAATGTCACCTTCTCAAGGAGACTTCACCTAACTAGCAACACATACCAAATCCTCTCATCACTTTTTATCTCCCTTACTCTGTCTTATTTTTCTCCTTAGTAGCTACCACAATTTGCATTAACTAAGTATTTTTAATTTTGTTTAACTGTCTCCCCTGTCTAGATTGGAAGCTTGTGAAAGGAGGAGTTTTATGTATCTTGTTTACTGCTGAGGAATCAGGGTCTGGCATGTGGTACTCAGATAACTCTTGAAAGCAGAAATGAAGAACCAGTTAACGGATCAATTTGTACCTTACATAAACAGATGAAGACCATTCCTGAAAGGGTGTATCATTATTAGGATTTTGGATTTATGTTAAATACCAAAAAGTACACAACACCAAAGTAGTGTACAACACAAGTGCATGTAAACAATACTAAGCATTTAGCAACAAAAGATCAAAATGATCGGTCTCACTGAATATCTTCCTAATATTTCATTTTCAAAGGGACATTCTATAGCTCACAATCTCCTAGAAAATTTTTTCCAGTTTATTCTTTTCATTATCTTTAAAACAGATGGAAGCAATAAAAGGCATTCAGCATGCTCAGTATTCTAATTACTTGACTATTATTCTTTGAAAATGCCACTGTCCCTTTAACTTTAAAATAAACTGTTTACATGCCCTACGTTCAGAATATTAAGCATTCTTGAACGCATTAAGAAGCGCCTAAAGAAATAAAATCTTTGAATGTATTACAATATTTAATTAGGAAAAGAAAAGAATTCTGTAATTAAGGTACTTCACATGATGGAAATGTGAAATGAAGAGTTTAAAATGAAATGATTTGCCAGATTCCACAGAAGTCTTTTTGCTCACCACTTTTGATTGCCCATGTTTTGTCTCTGAAATTGAAGACTACGCAGCTTAATTAATCATTTTATCTCAACATCAAGCAACAAAAGTTTCAATGATAGAAAAGAAAATGGAGGGGCAATAAAAATAATACTAAGTATTTTTATAATAATCCCAACTATTAGATACTAGATTGTAAATTCTATGAGGGTAGACATTGTTGTCCATTTTCTTCACTACTCTACTCCTGAAACTTCCAAATTACCCAATGCAGGCTAGATGCCCATAAAAAAGTTTGTGGAGGGGTTAAATAATAACTTCAATATTGAACATAGCAGGCAAACCTACTACTCCATTGACACTGCCACTGAAAAAATATTACAAGACATGGCTGCCTATTGGCTTGATTAGTGTGCACAAGAATATTTTAGGGGAGGGAAGAAGCAAGTTTAAAATATTATTACATCCTCTAGTTAGTTGTGTGTTTGTTTTTTCAAAGTAAAAACTTAGGTAGACTTAGTGTTGATTATAACTCCTGGAATTCTATCTTGCTAAGTATCTGAGGAAATACCCTTCCATTAAAAAAAAAAATCTGTTCATTGACTCTCACAATTTATACATTTATAAATGGCACAAAAAGGTATCTGCTTTGACTTTATTTGAATTTTCTTTTTCATTCTATGCTCTTGCTGGAAATAATTCCCTCTCTAAAGAAGATGTGGCCAGTACATGAAAGATGCAGACAAGCTTAATGGTCCTTCCATCAGTGTGGAGACACACACAATAGCTGTCTACCCAGTATCTTTTTCTCCTTCTTTCTCACCAGCAGATTCCAGATTTATTTCAGAACAGCAGCGTACCAGCGAAAGGGAAAAGAAACCTATGTTCCCTCGACTCCTCTGCAACTTGGAACGGTCACAATGCAGTTCTACCAGTGACATGAGGAAAAGAATGGTCAGGAGGGGATCTAGTGGGCAGACAGGAGGAGCATGTGCTCGACCGCTCTCCTTTGTCTTGTCCAGTGGAGATTAAATGCTAGAAGCAGAGCAGGTGTCTTCGTTAAAATCACAAGGATCAGGGGTGTGCGGAGGATGGCTGACAGTAAGCAAAAGTCTGGAGAACACCAGAGTCACCAGATACCACCTCCCTCATGTTTTCCTTCAGTGAGAACAAGAGAAACTCCACTAGGTTAAAGTCACAGTTTTCTGGTTGCATTCCTCGACACAGAATCAAATCCTGACTGATACAGATATTAGTGGTAACTAGAGAATGAGAGGAAACAATTGCTTTCGGTAATGTCTTCCCTAAATTTACTCATTCAGCATATCTGTAATAAAAGCTAAATGCTAATATCTGATCTTTCACATTTTAGCAAGGCAATGATATTGAGAGACTAACTGTAGTTGTCTGATGCTAAGAGAAATTCAACTTCTAAAAAGAGACATTCTTTCATTAAATAAAATTAACTAAAAAAACTCACATGGGGATGGTGAAATCCAAGCACTAATGAAAAGTCTGAATTATAGAATTTAATTGTATTCTTTTCATCTTGGCAATTAAAAAGATAATTATTTGTATATAATATTGTCAAGATATTTGCTACCACCAAAACACAACTAGATCTCAAAACTTATAATCCTTGTAAAGTTTGCAAAAAGCCATTGATTAATAACAAGAAGTCAATGTTACCTACCACACTCACCAAGATGAACCAGCTTCACTGCGCTCATCACAAAATTTCAAAGGACTGCAAACAACCTAATGAAGTTTTAATAAACATTCAAGGAAGTCCTTTAAGTCCTGGTCATTGTCAGGGTGGTGAAGACATGAGGCTTGATGTTGATGACCCCACAGTCCTCTGATTTTGGAGAATAGAGAGACTACTGCTCTGTACATCTCATTTCACAGTGATTCCCCAATCCTGGGCAATACACAGTGGCGAGTCACAGCTCTACATCTGCACAAGCGCCCTGTCACATGCTCAGGAAGTTCTCCCACAATTTTTCCTCCCAGCAAATACCTATTAACCCTCCAAGACCCCAAAATAATGCAAGGTTCTCTCTGTGTACCCTATCACATCTTTACTACAGTACATTCTAAACAGCGTTACAATGATCTCTTTATGTATCTACTGTTTCTTATGTGGCTATCGACTGCCCTTGATGATTATGCTTTCTTCACCTCTGTATTCCTAGAGTCCATAAAAGACAGGAAACATGTTTGCTAAAGGACTAAATAAATGAACAGAAGATAGCATTCCTATGGCAACATCATAGGAAAATGCATCCAAATTTAAATTATGACCTATATGGTAAACATAAAGTTAAAGTAACCTTAAGTAGAATTTTTTAAAGAAAATAAAGGGTTGTTCTGTCCTCCTGGAAATCAAGGCCATGTTACATCTGAAAAGTGCTTTAGCATTTATTTGCACCTCTACTGTTTGATCAAACTACAGCGTCCCGGTTCTGTATGGCAGTGTGGTATATCAGACGGGGACACTGGACTCAAAGACCAAGCTTTTCCCCACCACACCCTGCCAATTCATAATGCTTCACTGCAAAATACTATTTTCCTATGAGTTCGGTTTTAAAATACCAGTTTCAGTGTCTCTTCTCAGTACAGAGGTTTTCTTAAAAGACTAGATGCCAGTTGTTGCCTTGAAAGTTCCTCTTGCTTAGTTTAATTTGATATTGATTTAAAAGGAGAAGAGAGAAAAACCCATGACCATTAACAATTAACAGTTAAGTTTACATAAAACTAGGTGGGAAATAACTGGGTTTCAGGACACTTGCTTTTGTCTAGAATGGAACTGCATTCGCGTTTAGTTCTGACAGGTCAACCAAAAATATTTAGATGGAGTATCTAGGGTAGGTTCACAATTATTCCTAAAAAACAAATACTTAACCTAAGTGTTGCCATGATGCAAATAAAAAAGACAGACTAATATAGACTGTATTCACCATTCTTATTGATACACTGTACATCTTCCAATAAATACTTCTCTTAGCAATGATCAGTTGGTTCTGAAGTGACAGCACCTGGCACTGGAAAATGCAAACTGAAAAACCAAAGTTTACTAGTATCCACAAGGTGAACATCTACACACAAAGAGTAAATTTATAAACAATCATTCTGTGGACAGCTTGGCACAAACATATCCCCCCATAAACGAGCATCCCAGAGAATTTAACAAAGGATGTTTCAACTTTTACCTTCCTCCTTTGTTTCCTGGTTTGTCATCTGCTTTGTAGGTGAGTTCCATTTTTTTAACTGTTCCTATGTTTTATCATGTTGGGAAAAAAAACGAAACTAAAGAACCTATATTCCCCTCAGTAACCAAGGCACATTTTCCAGTCATCTTCATGGTTAACGAGGAAGATGATAGCAAAGCAGGAAGAAAGTATATAGAAATAAACAGAACTGAAACTGAATGGAAATTAAACTTCCCTTGCTGATAGCACTCAACATGCATCTTTCATTCAGGACCATACATTTACAAAAGAAAATTCGATTAACTGGAAATGTATGTGGGGAATTGTACTATAAATGCCGATTTCACTTGGTTATAGAATGCTTAAAGAAAAATAGTGCTACTGAATCAGAGAAAAAAGGGAATATCAGCACATTAATATAGAATATTAAATTTCTTCTTCAAGCACTAGTAGGGTTGCATTATATTTATTTTATGAGGATACAATTAGACAATTAGAATGTTAAGGGGTCTCTGAGCATTGTTCAGCTGTAATCAGTTTGTAGATTGCTAACCTAATAAACACTGAAGATTTTTTCCTTGGTGATAAGACAGTGTCCTCTGTTAAAATAATGATAATTTTTATCTATGCTTGTCACCCAGTCAATTAGATAAGCTATTGATTTTGGCTGGACACTCAAATATTCAAACAACAATGAATGTAGCATAAATTCAGTCATTAATAGAAGGAAAAGAGATTAGCTTTATGAAGTTACTCAGCAATCAGTCTATAAAGCATAAATAAATCAAGCCTTTGGAATGAACATTATTTTCTTACCTTTACTGAATCTTCTCAGAAATATGGTAAAAAGCATTTATTCTACAACTGCAAAAACACAAATATAAAAGAGATATTGACACTACTGGGCAAAGTAAGATATATGGGCTCTCAAAACTATTTGCTTGGGTAAAATGAGACCAATATACCCACTATTGAAACTTGCATGCCTTATATACCCAGGAATTATGTTTCACAGGCATAAACAAAGGCATTTTTACTTTCCAAGGCACTAGAGAAGGAAAACATTTCATTTAGTAATTTACAAAATATATGCGAGCCTAACACTTCGGACCACTTGAAAACTAGAAGGTATTCTTTTTTCATGAAGTCAAGTCACATAAGCAAGAAGATGCGCTTGCAATGCAAAAAGCATTCTTTCATCCAATAAAGCAGGCTATCTTCGAGTTGTCTCTCCATTACATGGAAAAACCAGTGAACCTAATCAAGTGAGGTTATCAGAGTTTCTTTAATGGAATCTCAAGTCCCACCCATATTGTCTTCTCATCAATATTCCTCAAAGCCATCTCCTTCACCAAGTACAAAAGACCAGATGACCCGAGGACTGGTGGGTGACACGGACAAGCTTATTTTCCACTGTTAAACAGAGTTAACACACCCAGGGAAGCTTTTTCAATCACTGAATAAATGGAAAGGGGTTAAATGTGGAATTTAATGGATCAAGATTTAACAACATTTCCAAACTCATCAGCAAGCAAACAGGCAATTTCCCAGGAAAAATATGTTAGAGAGACAAGTCTTATGAAAGGTAGCATTCACATTTCAAGGTGATTAGGAAAAAACAAAATCAAAAACCCCAAAGTGATATTTGAGAGGCCGTGGGCCAGTATGAAGTACCCAGCACTAAGGCGCCCACCCTCACCGGCCCTCTGTACAGCTCGGCCTCCTGCCTTTGTTGAGGTGCCACTGCCTCCTCCAAACCTGTTTCTTGCGTCTTCCCGCTTCTCCATTACCATATTCTTGGTCCATCTCCTTTAAGGTGCCATTCCCAAGTTTCGTGGGTCACTATGAAACCTTTAAATTCCCTGGATCTCTAAAGGTTTACACTTACAACAAATATTTTCCAAATTCAAATAAAGAAGGACTTCCTTCCTGCTATTGGTTTGTTTGGTGGATTTGGTGGGTTTTTATTTTTTTATTTTTTTTTTAAGGAAAGGTGCAAGCAGGAATGAAGGCACTGGGGAGGGCAGGCAGGCAGGAAAAAAGAGGAGGAAGAAGTGGTTTTTATTATCTGGTCTAGTTGTTCATCTCGATTGCTCTCCCCGTCCCTGGGACGTAGACCTGGGTCCTTGGGATGCATGTGGACGGTGCTCTGCCAGAGAGAGCCAGACTCAACCAATACTCCACCAGAGTGCGCCAGGTGGTTTCTGCTCTTTTCTTCCCTTTACTTTTTTAGCACAAAGATCTGATTCATGCCATTTTTGCACTCAGAATAGGAACAACCCTACACATCAGCTGGGCTGGCCTGCTTATTAATGAGCCAATCTCCACGGTGCAAATGTTCACACACAGGCACTTTACACTGCATTATGATGTGTGACTAAGCGTAGGATGGTCACAAAGTGATGCATCTTCTTGCACAAACTGGGGTGTAAACTCCAGAGGAGAGAAAATATTTCAAGTGCTTCCAGGGTATTTCTAACCAAGCTAGTTGGGGTGTGTGCTGCAGGGCAGGCTGGATCCACCCCAAGATTGGCTTCCTGAGAAACCTGCAAAAAGAGATTGTCTGATCATCAAGAGGATTGATGTTTGACTAATTCACTCTCAGAATTGAAAGCAGTGCTCTTTCTAGTAACTTCTGGTTTCAAAAATGGTTCTCTGCCTTATTTTATTGCTGACTGGGAACTAAACCCTGGGTTCTAGTGCCACCTCGGCCACTATCTGACCTGCTTGAGTAAATCACCTGCACTTCTCCACCCTTCAGTTGCCTCACTTACAAAACGTTAAGCCTATTTGTCTATGGAAATCCCATAAATTTAAAAGTTTCTTTTAAGTGTAGCAATCTTCTATGGAAAGCTAATATCCTAAAACTGAAGACAGTTTTGAAATATTTAAACCAAATTTCTAAGACTCTACTTCCAATGCAACATGTCTGAGCTGATTAAACGTGCTGAAAGCAGCACCTGCCGGCACCTGCCGGACCACGCTGCTGTCTGTGGTGAAGGTTAGCTCAAGCCATGAACATAAAGCATTTAGCTCAATACCTGGCATTCAGTAAAGCACTCAGCAAATATTAGCTATTACTAATATTGAAACAAATATCACTGGACCCCATTAAATGTTTATCACAAACCACAATATCAATATAAACTGACAGAACTGAGTGTATGTAGAAATGTCTTCTTAAAAACATCACGATACCTTCACTGTTTGGCCACTAACCACCATATAACCAAGAGGAAAGCACATTGCTTAACTGAGAATTTCCATATTTAATTTTGCATAATTCTCTCATCTCTGAGCGAAACTGTTTCCTACTTAAAAAGAATCTGAACATAATTCTGAAAAAGGCAACAGATAAAGTGAAAATGTGTTTATTTGTTCTACAAAAATGGTGTATTGTCGCAGTGTTTACACTTTCCTCTAAACTCATTTTCAGCCTTGCTACTTAATTTGTACTAAAAAAAAAAAAAAAAAAAGACTTCAACAACAGGTAAACCATCTCCCTATCTCTTCTCTGAATCAAATGGATGCAGTGACTTCTGCAGCATGGTTTTTGTCCTCAACTCCCTTCCAGTCTCTTCTATGAGCACATCATCACCATCTGCATCCCCAGTCCCTAAATGATCTCTGTCTAAGCTATAGCAGTCAGTCTCCAGAACGGAACTGCCTCTAGTTGCCTTGCAAAAAAGATCAAGGATGTATGTAGGATGTTTGATTGAACTCTCCCTTCTGGACACCCAATAGAGATCTTCCATGTACATGTACTTTCAGACACAACCTGTTAGTATCAGTACTTTATTAAACATTATCTCCCAGAGAGGTCTCCCCAGCCTGCTCCATCATAAGTCTCCTAAACATCTTTATCACAGCATATCTTTCCTTCAAAGCATTTGTCACATTTAATGTCTGCCCACTTCACTAGTCTGCAAGCCCCATGAGGGCAGGGATATTATTCCTTCCTCAGTGGACGTCCTATGTCTAGTACAGTGTCTCATAAAACATGGAGAACTCAATATGTGTCTCTTGACCAACTCAATGATATCTGGCATGGGGGTAAAAGCAACAGACATGACACCCCCTATGGAACTTACTATTTAACATCGACAATATTTGGGAAACTTAGAACTTCTTGGAACTTAGACCTTCTTTCCCAAAGAAATTATATTTATTGGGAAATGAGTTATCTAAGGCATGGTTTATATCACAAGCACCGAACGGAGAGAAGCCAGGGTTGAAAGAGCCAAATGAACGACCAGAGCCATCAGTGAACATTACACAGATAAAAGAAATGACCAGTGCTGGGCTTTGGTGGATGAATTAAATTAGGGCTGAAGAAAAGTCCAGAGTGGTATCCCACAAAGAGGAAGCTGGCAGAGCATAGCCAATGACAGAGATTCAAATAGGCCTGGTCAATGCAGAAATGACACATGTAAGAATCGTGTAGCTGAAGAGAGCTGGTTGGGCAGGGTGGAAAACGGACTGTCAATCAAGTGCCAGATGCAAGACAGAAGTCTTTTCTTTGATGCCACTGAACTTCACTAGGTTCAGTGGGGATCATCATGCTGGTATTAGGAGAGTATGAGCATAGTAGTTAATACCAACAGAGGAGCAAAAGGCTGAGGGCAAGAAACCAACAAAGATGTGGTGGTCACTATGGTAACAAGAGTGCGAACAGAGAAGAAACGTACCAAGGACCGTGAAAGTTCCATCTATCTGTTAGAAAAGAAGGAGAAAAGCCAAAACAGAGAAATATGATTTCAGAAAAAAAAAAAACAAACAGAATTAACAAGTATTCTTTGCCTCATATGAACATAAACTACATGCCTGAGATCAAAGAATGGCACTATTAGTAAAAATTCTAAGCCTTTATACCAACTGGTAATACTTAAGACTCACTAAATAAAGTAAGTAGATCACAAGAGTGAACTATTGAAAATCCATCATGAATCTAGCACAGCTGTCCCTTTGACCAAGCAAAGACTACTATATGAACAACTTCTTAGAGACGTGCAAAAAACAGAACCACATAGTCTCTTAAAAGCATCAAGATCAAACTAATAAGGAAGAGTGCAAAAATCACACCAACTCAACTATTCAAAACCAGCACATACACATGCTCCTGGAGAGAAACAATGGGAATACTTATTTAAAATAGAAAATAGAATATGTTCTCCTTCAATTTTTTTAAAAAAAGGAGCCTGAATTAGTTTATGTTCAAGTCCTAAAAACCGCACATATTATTTAAAAAAGAAAAACACTTAGACAGTGGATTCTTAAGACCTACCATGACCAAGAAACTAACAAAAAATAGGAAAATTTATCTCTAAGATTTGATTTCTGGTTGAATTCTATTTCTTAGGTAACATGAATAATTAGGTAGATTAATGGATGCTTGTGAACCTTTATCATATTGGTCTTTATGTCTTATTCTGAAATAGAGGTGAAACTAGCTGCAACGGCTTTATTGACAAATTAGTTATATTAATTTAGTCTTCAGACACAAGCATTGAATAGCAACCATTTTTAAACACGTTGAGGCAATATAATAATGCAAGCTGATGGATTTTTTCCTCCAAGCTTCTCTAAGCTCTAAATACTTCTGTATTTCAGCATGCCCTGGTGGCTCGGGTGCTAAGCTGGTGACTGGGATGTAGACCATGTAAGTCAAAAGACCCAGGTGGTAGTAAACAACAAAAAATAAAGTGCTTCCTCCCACCTACTTTCCTCCTTTCCTCTTTTCCTCCCTTCCTCATGCTTCTTCCTCCTCTCTTTTAAAAAAAAGAAGAAATATTTAAAGGCATATTTTAAGTTGTACTATAGCTATGTTTTTAGTCAAGGAAATCTACAAAAGAAGAAAACAAGATACAGACACTGCTAAGAAAGTCACACTATAGGTGTCATTTAATCATTCAGGACAAGTATTTATGGATGCTGATGATGTTACTGGTAATGTAGAGAGAAATATGGTAACATAAACACCTGCTTCACACAGATTATATCCCAGCATTTCCTTAGACCCCAGTGTTTCAAATTCTAGGATGGAGAAGACTCCAAACTGAAGAACCAGTTGCAGTGTATACTGGCATCCCAGCCTAGAAATAAAAAGCCTTTCAGAACACTCACTTCCTAATCTGAAAATCAGGAATTTAACAGGGTGCTTTGCAGAATATAAATGGTTTAGGTAACCACTCAAATAACCCCCAGCAATGACCACCTCTGCCTTATATTCCTGCTCATCTAATATGTGTCCTCAAATGTGGGCTGGAAATAGCTGACTTGCTTTGATTGAACAGAACATGGCAAAAGGGGGTCTCACTTCCAAAATAAGTTTTACACAGATTAGGACTTTCATTCTACTCATGGACTCCACGAAGAGGTCCATATGGCAAGGAACTGAGGGAGTTCTCTGGCCGACATCCCATGAGAACTAAGGGCCCCAATCCAAGAGTGAGGAGGAATTGAATGAATCCAGCCCAAAAGTCCTGAGGGAGCTCTGAAGTAGATCCTCCCCCATGGAGGATTCACATCAGAAAACTCGAGATCAAGGCACCTATCTAAACCACATCCAGACTCCTGACCATAGCAACTGGGAGACAGCAAATACTTGCTGTCTTAAGCCGCTGAATTTTGGAGTGATTTGTCTCACAACAAAATACCAGCTCAGAAAAATTGATCATTTAACATTTCAGTAAGCTACAGGTCAGTTATTAAACATACTCATTAATAAAATTAATTACATAAATTTAAAATTACATTACATAAAAAACAAAGTACTCAAAATTCGTAACTTTTCATTTTAGCACCATTTACTATTACATGTGCTTCTGAGGTTGTCTATCATACCTGAATGATAAAAAATACTATATCACCAAGTCTTGCTATGGTACATTTCCCAGTGATACCATACCAGTAGTTTGAAATCAGTCATGATAGTATATGAACTCCAGAATTGGGCAAATGCTACAAATCAGGCTTGTCTTTCTTTTCAAGAGCTGAGTAGACTTTCATCACCATGAGAAATACTTCCTGCTAGGCTCCACCTTTCAGCTCAGAAGGAACACAGATGCAGCCGGACCCAGACCAGCCGGCAGACAGCAGATGAGTGTAGTCTGACCACAGTTGGAAGCAGAGAGATGCACCCACCGAACCTGGCCTAGATCAGTCAACTCAGTCAACCAGCAGAGTCCTGAGGCTAAGAACAAATGCTAATTGAGTAAGTTGTTTATTCAACATTATTGCAGCAATGGCAACTGAAAGAGTAAATTGGCATATGGTCAATTCCTCTATCTGAAGAGGTTGAGATAAGCAGTTAACACTTGGAAAAAAAAAAAAAAAGGGAGGGGACCTGAAAGTGAGAGACTGATGGGCATCCACTGGCAGAATGATTACAGCACCCTGCTCCAAAGAACATAATGAAACAGCATTACTAGCACTAATACGATATAAAAGGAGGGTGGCTGGAGAAGGAAACTGAGCAAAAATTAGCCTACCATGCACCAGGCACAACAGCAGGCATCAGGATTTAGCATCGAGAATGAGAGACTCAACCAACATGCTTACAGACTAGTGAGAGACCAGTAAGTGCAGAGGTCAATGAAGCCGCACTGCTGAGAGGTCAGGTGTCAAGGAAGCCCAGAGGAGAGGCACCTGGGCCAGAGCATGAACTCTGGGAAACCTTCCCTCTGCGATGAGAACACTCAAACATCTCAGTTAGAGATAACTAAAGGTTGAATAGTGCCTGCTAGAATGAAAAAAGAAAAGATTCAGCAGGGAAAGCAAACAACATTTGTTAAGTGATTTACATCAAAATGCATCATCACTGGCCCTGGACACCAAGTGGGAGAGAGCCCATTTCCACTCCTCCTACACCAGTTGGGGGCTGGCTGCTCATAGGAAGAGATTCTATTCATCAAAGCGACCCCAAGAATAAGCACAGTCTGGTACAACATTTGTGCTGAAATCCTGATTCTCCAAATGTTCTCACCTCTCTTTTGAGGTTTCATCCATTTACCTACCAGACAACCATGAACATTTGGGACAGAACTTCCAGGAAACATTGCATTCAAAACACAAGACCCCTTGTATAGCCAACCAACGCATATATTTGGAGAATAGAGCACTCTTCGTATACATTTTAAGTCCAAGATACAAACCTATTACTTATACTTAGAAAGTATGTCCAAATGACTCAGCTAAAACACATAGTATTAAGTAAAAGAATAAAATGAAAAGGTAGTCTAAAATTTAATCTTTTAATTGCAGCAGCCCCAATTTCTACTGAACGATCACAATCACAAAGCGGCAAGTCTTACTGTATGATTTTTGCCTCAAGAATTAATTCTCCAAAGTATGACTACCCTGCAAATAATGTAAAAACCGACTTCATTTCAGCCACACTGGTAAATCAAGCATACTAAAGCCATTCCACTAGATGACAATTCAAATATTGAAACAGAGAAGAAAAATAAAATGTTTGACAAGGCTTTCATTTATAAATAGCTCAGAAAATACAGTTCAATTGAGCACCAATCTCTCCTTCTGAGATTGTTAGACTGCAATGAAATATTAAAATTAATAAGACCATTTTCTTCAGAGACTTGGATTTTAAGACTCAATATGAAAGCCACAGACAGGATTGAATTATTTAATCTAAGAGAAAAAAAAGTAGGTTAAATCACTAAGTCATGGCTGTCTTTCTCTGTTACTATACACACCTAAAGCATCCTTAGTATAAAGACCAAAATATAAACCGTGGGAGCAACGTAACACAGGCACCCTGTTTACTGTACATTTGAGTCTCCTGTACATTTTCTTTTTTCACCAAACATAATTTCTACTCAGTTGAAACTCTGCCAGGCCAAGTTAAACTTTCCCAAATCTTCTTGTTCTAATCTTAGCACAGCAAACTCTGGTAAAAATAACTGAGTGATGTTTCCTTAAAATGACTAGGATCTATAACAAAAAGTAGCTTCAGAATTCAGATATTTTTTTAATATTATAGCCAAAGTTACCAATTGCCAACAAGCCTGAAATAGCATGGAATAACCAAATACAACTTACATATATAAATAAACACACACATACACAAGGAGACTATGTTAACTATTCAAAGTAGGAACAGCTCTCGAATGGCAGAGCACCAATATGTAAAATTACTTATCAGCTGTAATTCAAGTACGGGTTATGGAGTTAGGTCTAATTCCTTCCTTGACCCTTACACTGCTAAAGTACTATTCAAAAACTCAGCCTTTTCCCCTTGTGTTTAAGGCCACAGAAGAAGAGGCATGAGAAGAATAATCCATTAAAATTCCCAAGAAGTAATTCTGGCCCACCAGTAGTAACAGAGGCAGGAGGTGAGGATGTAATAGGCCTTTACTCCTGCACTACATTCAGGGAGACTGAAATCATCACCTCCATGTCTAAGGAATTTTGTTTAGTTTTACAGACACTAAATCTTCCATCAAACTAACAAACACTGGGTCAGAAATAAATTAGGTCATTTTAAATTCTATTTTTTTCCTTATTTAAAATAAAACAAAATATTCTAGGCAACTTACTTTTCAGAATCAGTTGATCTACACAAAATATTGGATAGGCAATTTCAACATTCAGTATATAGCAAATATGTCACTTTTGCTCCCATTGATTTTTTTTATTTGATACCGAAGTCATCTGGTAGAAACATCTGAGATATTTTGAAATTAATTATTTAGATGTTGGACTCAAACACACAGCGCAGTCATTTGGGAATGGGAAGAGTGAGGGTGCATCAGAGAGCGGAAGAACTAATTTGGAGTGGGCTCTTCCAACACGTCATTTCCTGAAAGATTTTAAGATTTGTTCTGAAAGAACAAAATATTTAAATGATGTCCCAATCAGTGATCCTGAAGCCAAATTTTTGAAAAATGTCCACAAGTTTCTCAAAGAACAGGGACACAGGTTATGAGCAAGCAGCTTTCTTGGCCAGGGAATCAATATACAAAGCTTATTTAGAAGTTTGTTTATGAAGGGCTGACATTCATAATTCCAAATCTTAGCCCCACAATGGCAGTTAAATGCAGTGGAAAAACCAATCGATGCTATATTGGTTTTATGCACAAAAGCAGAGGGCAAACCTCCAAGTTTGAAATTAACAGGAATGACTTAGACAAATAGCTAAGATGGACACCTTATTTAAAAGTTATTTTTAAAATCATTAAAATTTTCACTCATATTGATAATAAGCAGCTTCAAAAAGTTAAAGATTTTAAGCCTAGGCATTACAAAGAAACATGACGTCACTCTCCAGTCTGACATTTGCTTCCACAGTGAGGGTAGTGGCTGGGGGCTACAGCAATCTTGAATTATTTGGCCTGTTCTTACAGTGATGATAAATGGCTCCATCAAGTGCCCGTGACACATCTGACGTCATCCACTGAAGCTGAGAAATAAGTGAAACATGAATTAGAGTTAAATGGAAAATAAAGGGTACAACGATTTTCCGATATTTGGTGTTAAGACAGATAAAGAGAGAAATTAATAGTATACGCATACAGATAATGAATGCTCTATTCCTCTCTAAAATAATAAATACTAGCTTCCTGGAACAATTATATTAAATTTACACCAGGTTTTTGGCATTCCTCCATAAGCAAAAATGACAAGCAGCGGTAGAGTATCTTTTTTAAAACTGCCATTAAAGAGAATTTTAAGCACTTAGAGAAGCCCATCTTCAGCAAAAAATAAAGGATTATAACCAGAGTCTATAACTGAGATTTAAAATATAGGTTGCTGTCACAATTCAGTTTCTCATGTCCACCTATAACTACTGGCATCCCTTACAAATGTTAAGGCTTTGAAACTAATCAAAATTATTTATCACAAAATGTGTTAGAGTATACATTTTATCAACGATTAATGGCCAATAAGTTCTCTCCTACAGGTATTGACTGAACGGTAAAAAGTTTATAAGATTGACATGTTGTAAAAGGAAAAAATATGAAACCATGGATGCATGAGATTCATCCAAAAAGTACATTGCTTAAATATTAGCAAATGCCTTCTAGTTTCTTATGCTATCAAGACAATTCCAGAACATTTTGACATGTTAAAGTCAGAGCACTGGCAATATGGAATAAGAGAAAGACTTTAAGTCTTACATGAATAAAGAATTTCTCTGTAAAATATTTTAAAACTAAAGTTTTTTAAAAAATATTCAATTCTGAGAAGAATGCCAAAGGAGGAGGAAAGGGGAAAAAAGGAGAGAATGTGACTAGAATCTGAAGGACAAAAAATTAAGTTTTCAGCACTTAAAAACTGAAAATTCAAAGTGAAATTATAAACGCTGCCAGAGATTCCCAAGTCATATTAATGGTGTATGATTATAAAAATCCATCGTTTTAGACTCATTTATCTTTATTTTTCATAAAGGGGTAGCTAAGCAAATAATATGAAACTGTTTAAAATATTTAACTACTTAGGGAGGGGACTGTGTTAAAGTCTCCCTACATGTAGATATTTACTTCATTGGTTAAAGCATAAAAACAGCTCCTCTAACCATGTTCCTCTGGTTAGGGGCTTTGAGCACACGTACTTGAAGAGAGTAAAAGTGAAATAAAAAACCTCTAAAGCCCCCAATACCAACACCCCTTCTCAAAGCCCCAGCTCCATTTTAATTTTATGAAAACAGCATTGGTCTTTCATGTTCCTAGTGCATCATTCTGAGAAATTACCTAGAATCACTTCTTTTTCCTTCCACTTCAGTCTGAAAGAACTAAATTTAGGATGCCACACTTTAGATAATGGTCCATATAAAGTCTTGACCATCCATTAAAAACCAAGGACAAAACTCAGATCCTAATGCAGACTTTTCTGATGACTCAGAAAATCGACTTGTATGACTCTTCTCTTTAGACCTTAGTCTCATCACATGTAACACAGAAGAGCTGGATGCATAGCGGTTCTAATCTTCTCTGGTCACAGAGCCATGTGACATTTGGAATGAAATCCCTAAGATTAAAAAAAAAAAAAAAGACACACACTCAACACATGTGATATGTTACTATGGAGAAGTAGACCACCACTTTCTCTCTCTAAAGTCCCTCTGCATCCCGCCATCTCTGATGCCTATACTGAAAGATTTCTAATGTCCCACCTGGTTCTCATGCTCTGAACACTATCATTGGGGCAACCTCCTTGATAAATTTCCTGCCCTATTGATAAAAAAAGTTACAGTCTGGCTATGACACTGTCAAGAATATTTCCAAGAGTTAAGAAATGTCCTATATATGACATGTGCCTTCAAATCATTGGTTCCAGATCTTTTTTGGAGATTGTAATAGTGTTGGTTTGGATCCCAGCTTCTGCAGGCTGACCATCCCACCCATAACCCTTGAAAGCTAATCTTACCAGCTGAAACAGCCTCATGATGGAATAATAATAATTCCATAAGGTAAGAGTGGGTATCACTCTCAGAAGACTCAGCACATAAACTGTGCTGAGCCAGTGAGATTTCTCTCAATTTCAAGGACTAGACTAAGATAGTAGTGAAGTATGAACCAAGATTATTCAGAGTGCAGACTTTAATTAGCATTGAATGTTTTATAATAACTATTTCAGCCTTTAATCTGCCTAATGCAAATGGAAATAAAACCAATAATCTCCTAAATATCTCTCAAATAGAATGTCTGGTCAGTAAATTCTTATTCATAAAATTGCTTACTACTATTCCAAGAATGCAATAACTATTAATATTATTTATAAATATATCTAATAGAATTTTAATTACCTTTTAAATATAAAAAAGGAAAACCATGTCAAACTGAACAGTTCCCCAGAAGTTTATTAACTATCAAACCTACTACAGGCACTAAATATCAAAAGACATAGTTTTTAAAAAATAGCTTTTAACTGAAATTTTTATTTATATAAAGAATTCTAGAAAACAAAACATAGTAACTCATATTACAAATAATATTAAACTCTTGGTTAAAATTCATTTTCTACTCTGAAAGCTATTTGGGTCACTTGAATGTGATAAAAATCAAACCATGTTCTTCTCACCTTCCCAATAATCCCTTAAAAACATCAGTAACAATTTAGCAATATAAATGGATTTTCCATTTGCATTTATACTTAATGATGACTTAAACAGAAAGAATACAGCTTAGCTTTTTGGGGGTAGATTGCACCCAAAGGAATATGCTGTTTTTAAGAAGTAAAAACTCATTTTGACTAGCAAAACAAAAAGGATGTCACAAGGAAAACCTGGTATAAAAAAACGGCTGAAAAGAAATTGAAAAATACAACCTGATGATCTGCTTGACAGTGACTGAATATCAGCACCCATCCTTTGCACAATAATAAGTTAAATACTAAAGACCATCTTGCACTAAAACCCTTCAAATATCCATCTTGCTTCATTTCAATTTCAGATTCTCTCCTTTTCCTCTCTTTTGCTACCATGAACTGTACATATGACTATAATTAATGTTGAGCACATTTTTAAATAGAACATATATGTTAATATTGGAATAATATACACTGTGTTATCAACAAAGGTATACATCAATAGCTTTAGCAGACAACACCTCAATAAGGGAAATGCTACACACACTTCTTAAAGGCAGCACTCCTGGAAATCCAAACAGTCCCTTCTTCCAAGAAAACGTGTTTCCCCTGACATTTTATGAGAAAAAAATTAAAATACAGCGAGCAAATGTTTTCTAAATCTATCCTCAAGCACTTTTCATATTTAATTCTATGACGTCAGATCATGATCCAACGAAAAACCATTTTTCTCCAAGGATACAGCACACATAAGCCTATATCAGACACATATGTGTACTTATATACTCACTCATTCCGTTGAGTGATATGTTAAATGACAAACATTAAGAAATTAACATGTACATGATGATTTACGTTCAACAGATTATTCATTTTAGATTAAGGACATGGTGCTTCTTCCCAGCCTTCTAGCTACATATTGCACCTACATAAGCAATATGCACCTAGAAGATGTAGCAATGCAGAAATCACAGCAAATGATACTCCAAGGTATTAGCAATACATGCCCAGCTTAAACTTCCAGGAGAAAATAATCACTAGACATTACATCTATACAATTTTCCATATTTATCTCTAAAAGATAAAAAAAATCTTTTTAAACATAACCACGGTTATCATTACACCTAAAAACTTGAATAGAACTCCTTAATACCAAGTATATAGTCACTATTCAATTTCTCCATATTTTCAAAATGGTTTTTGTTTAATTGAAGATGCAAATAATAATCATACACTGGAATTGATAATGAAGGGGTGAGAGGTGAAAGAGATCCACCCTGATGGGGAAGAGCGGTCTATCAATGACTTGCTTAGAATTGCCAGCACATAGTGACAACAAAAATGAAGTCAACTTTTTGACAGTTTTAGTATTGCTTTTAAATTCTCTCCTGGTCAAGGATTCCCATTCTTGCCTGCACCCAGAGTGGATTGCTTCCAACCCTTCCCTGAAACCTCAGCACCTGAAACTTTGCATCACAGACCTCCCAGCCAGCCAGAGAGGTGCATAACACACTAAAGGTTCAAGAATTCCTGAGCGGAGCGTCCATACAGTGTGGGAACAACAAAGATGTGAATATTCATAAAAGTGGTTAGGTAGGTGATTTTAAAGCCTGTGATACAGAAACAAAAATCAATAAGATTTTAATCAAGGAAACAGAAGAATATATGTCAATAAACATGGAAACGTTTTCAAAACATAACTTCCAAGCTACAATAAAATGATCATTTCCCCCACTAGTATAGCACTAAAATTGATGGGAAGAGACTAAAATATATGCAGAATTCTTATAAATCAGTAAGATAGACTGACGGTCCAGCAGAAAAATGTCAAAAGATACAAATAAACAAGTTAGAAAAAAACTTCCCATGACCTGACAATTTTCAACTTCCCTAGTAATCAAAGAGCTGCCAGTTGAAACAAATGGGGTAATATTTTCATCTACCAGATTAACAAATTTTAGAGAAAGCTATCATTAGATACAAGTATGAGAGAAAATATTCATTATGCATTAAATTACCTTATATTACCTTCTGAAGGACAATATGGCATACATTTCCAGCATCTTCAAAATGCATATACCCTTTATCCCAACTATTTAACTTCTAGGGATTCATTCTAAGAGGACGATCACACAAGTGTGCAAATACTTATGCAAAAACATGTGATTAAAACATGGTTTACAAGCACAATTTTTAAAAAATGGGGAGGATCCACATTCTCAACAGGACATGAGTTAATTGTGATAGTCATACAACAAAATCATTTTCAGAGTTTTTCTGAAAACACAGAAAAATACTTAAGATGTATTAAGTACAAAAGCTAGATCAAATCATGAATGAGCCACATCTTGGTTTCTTTAAAAACACAGAGATGTATGCAAAGTCTAAAGGGTTTTTCTCAGTAGTATCGCCCCTAGGTAATATACAAATGATCTTTATTTTTATATTTTAATTTTCTGAGATCCTTAATAATGATATTATCTTTAAAATTAAAATATTCACCTTATTAAAAAACAGCAATTCTGTATTTAAAATGTCCTAGGAAATAGACTAAGAAGTTAAGCAGCCTCTTAAGTAAACTGATTTCTAAAGACAATCCTGGCTCCTCTCATAGACACACTTTCAACTCACCTCCAAGTCAAGAAGGCATACCCTTTTCTGTATACATCCAGGCTGGATGTGCCATACTAATGATGTAACAAAGGAAAGAGACAGTCCCAAGTACTCCTTTAGTATTTACAATCTTAATGTCATTACCACCAACGACTGGTGAAGTATTAAAAGTTGGGTGAAGTGAAATAAAGGTTGAGGGGTCATGATCTGAAGAATATGGAATCTGCCTTTTCTTTTCTGTTCTGCAACAGGATTAGGCCAGATCAGCAGAAAAGTAGTTTGACTTCCTATCTTACTATCCCAATCTCCACCACCGAGCATTAAACCTACCACTGCCAGTTTCTTACAGACTTGCTTCTACTGAAGTGGGTTCCATGAACTTCCATGAGCCTATATTGTGAAACTGAGTAATAAACATGTCTGTCCTGAAATGATGCCTGGGAAAAATTCCTGTTTGGGTTTAGCATCGCAAGTCTCTAATGCTCCTTCTGACTAAAGGATCTATGTTAATCTCATGGCAAAGGTTTTTAACCTTGAGTAGGGAGTATACATTGCCCCAGACAATCTGATGAAAATCAGAACTCCTCTGTCCACTACCCTTTACATACAATTTCAGAGAGAATACAGACATCTCCCCAGTCTCCAGGTTAAGAATTTCTGTGTTGGAGCTACCTACCATTTGATACAGCGATCCCAATTCTCAAGTATATATCCAGTAATACAAGAACAGAAATGGCGGCGGAGGAGGAGGGGGAGGAGAAAATATCTGCACCCCTATGTTCATAGCAGCACAATTCACAATAGCTAAGACATGGAAACAACCTAAACGTCCATCAACAGATGACTGGACAAAGAAGTTGTGATATATAGACTTAAAGGAATTCTATGCAGCTGTTCAAGATGAAATCCTAACTTTTGCAACACCCTGGATGGAAGTGGAGGCAATCATGCTAAATGAAGTAAGTGAGAAGGAAAAATAGAAGCACAGGATGGTTTCACTCATATGTAGAATATATACATATATACATATATATATATATATATATATATATATATATAATAAAAAGGCAACAAAATTCATAGGCCAAAAGGCTGTGGTTACCAGAGGTGTGGGAGCGGGAGGGAAGGAAGAAGGTAACAAGGGGGTGATAAAGGGCGTTAGAAGCCTGGTGCTGTGAAATACACCCAGACTAGAGCTCTAATTCAGCATTCTAAAGTGCATATAGCAATGCACACAAAAAAATAATAATAAAACAATTTCTAAAAATTCCCATCATATGGGCCAGATTTCATTCTCCCAAGTTCCTTTTCCACGTGTTCTGCTTTAATGCCCACCTTCAACAAATACACAGTTCACGATGGTGGGTATTTTTTAATAGTTGTATATACATGGTTCTAGAGCACATCCTTCTGTTAATTTCTCCCCCAAACTCTTTAACATATTAGTTTGCTGAAGTTTACATATCCTGGAAAATTGATTTTAGGGGAGGGAACAAAGGTAGAAAGAAGAACATAAACAATAACCCAAAATATTATGTGGTTTCTAAAACCTCATGTGAGTCAGTGTGATTCTAGTCCTCTCGTTTTCAAGCATGTAACACCGCTGTACTCCTGGCTGTAGGCTACATAACAAGTTCTAGCAAATGAGTTGTGACCAGAAGTGACACGTATCATTTCCAGGCCGGTGCATGTAACTGCTGATGGAACTCCCCGGGAGCTCATTTCCTCTGGCACTGTTACCAGAAGGTTAGAAATGGAGGCTCTCAGGGAGCCTGGTCCTCAAGGGACCAGGACGTCCCTGTGAACTGCAATGAACTTGATGCTGTTTGAAGCCAAGAAGATACGGTGGTGTTTATAGTAAAAGCTAGCCTACTAAGGTACCTAATGTACAAAAACAAGATGCTCTCTCACTTGTGAACCTAGGCCCTAAGTGTGTCAAAGGCAGCACCAGGATGGCAGAGATTGCACCCTGGAGACAGACGGATTTTCAGCACACCTGGTCTTATCTGGAACACTGATGAGACACGACCTGAGGGTCCTACTCACAGGGAGCACTGAAAAGCACTAGCCCAAGAGGGGGAGCAGAGGGGCTCCGACGGGACTTCACCGTGGTCTGGCCAGTTGGCTGGGGTCACTGGGCAGAGCCTGATTCCATCTCCTGGGCCCAGTGTACTCATAACAAGGGTTAAGCAGCTGCAACAACGAGACCAGCAGCTTCCAGGGAGCATGGCTGATCTCTGCTGAGAGAACATGAATGTGCTTCTGCATTCACTGAGTGCCTCTTAGGATTTCTCCCCCTGGTTTAGTCCCAAAAAGCACTTAAAGCTGTTCACAAAATTGTGTGCATTTTTTTTCCTACAAGAGCAGAAATCAGAGCTAAAAGGAAAAATAGGATAAGAATTTTTTTAAGTGTTAAAAAGATGAGATCAAGACTGAGTTAAAAAAAAAATAAAAGCTTCAACAAAAAACACCCATGATTTCAGGTTCTATAAATTGCTAGTTTTAGCATGTTCCTAGGCAGCAAGAGAAAGAAACAGGATCAGTTACATGAAAAACAATGATGCTGAGAACAAACAAACCAGATACTCTAGGGCAGCAGGCTCCTCTCAGTGCTGAGACCAGGGAGAAATGTCTCCCCTGTGTCCTCATAATGAGGCGACTATGTAACAAGATCCTTGTGGTAAATAAAGGTTTCAAGGGATTTTTCTCATAAGTGTGCTTCCATGTAAGCCTGACAGCTCCAACCAAAAGCACTATTCAAAAGAAGCGAATCCAAGGTCTAAAGCGAGTTTTATGGGAACTCAGCTGTCTGGTAAGCAAGTATCATCCAGACACCAAATTTAAGAACATCTAAAGGAATGGAGTGATGTGCATGTATTAAAACAAAAATAAAATAAAATAAAAAGCAAAGGTAGGCAACCTGGTTGGAAAAAACCAACCAGCCTCGCCTCCAATAACCACCTTAAGAAAGGGCTTGAATTCTACAAATGATAATGAAAAGTTTTTAATTACTAAAATGTCTTGGCATCAGAAACCAATAGGTTGCCAGAGGGATCTCTGGAAACATCTTAGACTGACATGCAAATGATACATAATAAATTGGACCAAATCATATGCAAATAAGGCACGGTGATAATAAAGGCTTTTACATTCAACAAACACTGCATTGGACTGCATATTCCTCAAGCAGTTCTCCATAACTATCAAGTTCCCAATCTAATGTTAGATAACTCAATAGTGATGAATTTTGTTGTGCAAACTCAGTGGAGATAAGATATTTACGTAAACAAAATATTTCTGTGTCCAGCTGGAGGTGTAAGTGCTGAGGAACCTATTCCTGAAAGGACGGCATCCTCACCTTCGCAGAAAAATCACTTGAGGAAATACAGGCAGGGAGAGATTTTTTCAGAAAAATAACATGGGGGTCCTTTCCCACACAAGGACAAATGGGCACCCATGACCCCAGAATTAGGCTTCTCAAACTAGCCATTTGAACCCCATAGGGGGCACATAGGTTCTATGCATCTATGAACCACAGAGTAAATGTGGGATGATTATCTGAAATCCATTGTATTAATAAGTAATAAATTTTTTTAATTAACATACATATGATAGAATGAAAAATATACCTGGATCTTAAAGTAAAACTAGACTTCAAAGAAAACTCTGCTGCTTTGAGGTTTATTGTCAACCCCCAGGAATTAGCATTCATCGTTACTACTTCAGGATATGTGAACAGACTACAAAGAAAATTAGTATAAACTTTTGGTTAATGACTAGAAAGAAAATACTCAAATTCATTTGCAATAAAGATATTTATATGTTTATAAATATATATATATATCATATATGAAATATACTTCATTTTACATTTATCAACAATACCTGAATTGTGTAAGAAACTCTTCCAGATATCAAGGCCAGAATAATTTTTAGACTAAAAAATGTATTATAAATTGAGTATTGCCAAGCATCTATCTCAGCCATTATACAAATGCACTCCCCATTTCACCAAGATAACTTCTGTTGCTTAACTCATTAGTGAATTACCTGGATAAACTGCTTGGAAAAGAGCATACTAGATTGCAGAGAAGTTCAAGGGTGTTAGTTGTACTTAAGACAGATGGAGGAGGTGTGATGGCTAATAACCTCCATCTACCAGACACAAGCCCAGGTGAGACAAACACTCCATCCCCACCTCACTGCTGGGAATTTCAGCCAGATCTGCTTGCCTCAAAGTCCATGCTCAATCATTCGGTTGTCCCTCAATAATATTTCCATCACTTACATGAATACTATCAATGGCATCATTAGGATTATATTTTAAAAATACTCCCAAGATGTCCCCCACCCCAGTACTTTACAGAAGAATAAATGAAACACTAAGGAACACTAAGAAATAATCCTATGATCTTTCCAACAGCTTTCTTCAGAGGATGATCAACAAAAGAATTATCAATAGCAGAACAGCTGTGCCTCCAACCAGCCTGCTTCTTTACACAAGCCTAAGAAACCCCAGTTTACAACTTTAAAGTAAGCCAACTGTCACTCAAGTTGGGAGGGAACAGAGCAGTCAGTATCCACATGGTGGAAGAAGTCAAGACCTTTGATAATTTCTATACAGGAGCTGCATGAGGAATACAGGATAAAAATTAAACATCAAACTGTGAGACACATATTCAACCAAAGCATGACACCTTTCTAGAAGGAACAGAGCTATTAAGGAAATCACATTCACTCCTAGAGTCCACTTTTGAAGACAAGTTGGAAAGGAGAGGGGTGGAGGATGTTGATTTTGAAGAGGCTCTGCAGATGTACCACTTCTTCAGAATGCTATTTTCTTTGGGAGATCCAAAGCCACCATATTGTTCCAACGTTCAGATATTGGGGGGCAGACCCAAGGCTGGACTCCTTACTACCTCTTTTCTGATTTTGTGGCATGCCAGTGGTCAGTATGCAATTCCTCTCATAAAATAACAAGAACTTATGTGTATCCTCTGGAGAGAAATACTTAATGCCTTGGAGGAAGGGATTCTGTGGATCTCATAGAGTTGAACCCACAATTTGTCAAGATAACCACCAGGCTATTAAAAAAATAGTTAGTAGGCTACAAAGAAAACATAAATGAGTGATTAGCAAACAGACAAAAATCTGTCTATACTAAAAATATATGCTGAAAAATTTTCATTTTACACTAAAAATTACCAACATTTAAAAAGAAATTCCATTATTCATTGCTGGTAAGTTACAGCAGTGCTCAAACACTGAAAGATGGATTGAAACATCCATCCCCTTTATAAAATCAGTTTGGCAATGCAGCGCAAAGCCATAAAAATGCTGAGCGCATCACAACAAAAGACAAGTCTGTCAATATAATTTGAAGAAGACCAATACGATATGGTCCAGAAAAACAGCTATCTGGGGTCTGCGCTCACTCAGGGACAGGTTTTGAAGATTGCAGAGGGACCTATGTGCAACCTATCCTTCAGGCAACCGTCCCCACACCATTTCCTTCATTGAGTCAGGATTCATTTAACTATAAGAATTGAAACTTACATGAACTTCCTTCTGAGGAATTTAACAGAAGAAACTAGAGCTATCTCCCAAGTTTACATGTAATAAGCATAACTGGTCATCAAGAAAAATTAAAGGGTGCAGCCCTGTGGCTCAGGTTGCTAAAGCAGCTCCAGTGCAGGTGAAGTAGACTATGGTTCAAGACCCGGAACCAGGGGTTTAAAAAAATATTCAGCCCCCAAATTGTATGCCACCAAGAGTCAAGACAGCAACTCTAAAATTCTTATGCACACTCTGGAAACCTTTGTCTCTATATTTTGCCTCATTTTCCTCTACCACCAAATCTAGCTTCTTTGTTCATTTACTTGCTTGCAAGGCTAGCCCTCCTCCAAGGCTAACCACAAATGGTGGCATTCACTTTCATATTCTCATGACCTTTCAACTCAGTTTCCTTCTAACTCCTATCTTAATTCCAGCGACACTGAGTCATCAATCTGATTGTTCTTCTTGGGGGCCAGGTGCCCAGCCTGGTCTAATCAGCTGTGGGATAAGATCACAAAGCAAACAAAGCTACCCCTGGTAAACCACAGGAGGGGATAGCTATCTAAGAGAGGAAACAACAAATGTTTCTGCTATAGTCTCTCAATCAGAATTTCTGAGATTTAATAGCCATACAAATTGGATTACTCCTTGACCTAAGATAATAAATCTCTATTCATTTTCTATAATTGATATAACAAAGTACCACAAAATAGTGCCGTAAACAACAGAAACGTTATCATGCCCCCTCCTAAGATGCTAGGGAAGGCTCTACTGGGACCGCTCTCCTAGCTTCTAGTAGGTCCTTGCACCACAACGTTACCTCCAGCCTTCGCCTGCCATTCTCCCTGTGTGCATGTCAGTGTTGACATTTTTCTTATTTTTTATAAAGACACCAGTCCTATTGGATTAGGGTCTGCCTCAGTATGACCTCAGCTTACCTAGTTATATCAGCAGATTATTTCCAAGTAAAGTCAGAGGTACTGGGCAGGGGGAGTGGTGATCAAGACATCAATATATTAATTTTAGGCAGATATAACTTAACCCATAACACTTAGGATTCTGCTAACATAATCTTTTTTCAGGAAAATAATCCAAGAAAGATTCATGCATGGAAAGGTGTAGTATATTGTTGTTTGTAATGAAACCAGATGAAGTGACTGATAGAACACGTTCATGGGCCTCTCTTGACCATCAGCATAGTTTATAAAAGCATAGTTTATAAAAGTCTGTGAGTCAGACTGCCACGATTCTGTTAAAATCCTGACTCTGCTGATTCTTCACAGAGCATCTCAGAGAGTGACTTAAATTCTCTTTTCAGTTTTCATTTATAAAATTGGGATGGAAAATACTACCTAACTTGCAGGTAGCTTCAAGGATTAAACTCATACATTAAAATCTCATAACACTATTAGAAAGGTTCGAAATATTAAATCATACAAAATACAGAATCTTTTTTGAAGCTGGGCAATATTTTTGCCACTAGGTTGGCCCCAGAATACCCAACACTCACCAAGAGCTTTATATCTGAAGTTGCATTTGTTTACAGCATGCTGTGGATGGAGGGGAAGGGGCTGCTGTACACGTAAAGCCGTTAGAAGCCTGCCGGTCACACAAAGGCATTAAATGAATCTTCATGTTCACTCTCTTAACGCTGGCCTCTCACAGACCCCTGTGCCACTGGTCTGATAGTGGGTCCTCTCGTTGTGTGTTAGGTATGTGTTATCTCCTAATCAAGACTGATATTCAAGTACAGTATTCTGATTTAGAGAGAAAACAGTAATAACACATGAAAAATCCCAACTGCAGAAACTTTCATTTAAGGCCCATTCCACTGCATCCCACATATACCTCCATTTGAGAATAAAAGGACCAAATATAGTAAGTCCATTCACTGCAATTCATACATTTTCTTTTTTAAAGGACTTTAGGTCCTTAGCCTATTTAGACTAAGATTCTAACTAGTTTGACTAGTTTTTACCCAGGTCCATGGCAGATTAGAAGCAATAAATTAAAAGGGGAAAGTGGGAGCTACTATAGAAAAACTATAAAAATCAGAATCTAAAACAGCAGCCCAAGGGCACCTAGGAAAAGGACAAATAGCCTCACACACTTTTCCAGCTGCTCCTGAGTGCAGCACCTGAATCACCCAGCACAGTGACTGCATCTGTAAAGCTTCTTCTGAGTATGACACAGCTTAGCTTCAGAAGTCTACCAGGCAGCAGCAATTCAGAGACTGCTCTCTGGAAGAGGTGGGGGAGAGAGAGAGAGTCTGTGTCTCTGATGTTTTCTACTCTACTTGGGTAAACTCTGAGCTATACGAGAAAACAGATATTAGAATAATCCTCACCAGTTCCAAGAGTTCAAATTTCATCCCATACACTGTAATTAAAAACTAGTTGATGAGGTTTGCTAGGTAAAGTCTTCCAGGTATCACCGAAACTCACTCTCAAAACAACAAATTACAACGAATACCCACTGCATTTAGCTGTTAAGCTTTCCTAAGGTCACACATGAGTATGATAAGGATCTGGCATGGCAATGCTGGAGAGCAACAACGATCTTTGTGGAGTTTCCATCAACTCGTGACAACCAGCTGTGGCTTGATGTCACTGCATTCTGGTGGCACCCTGGAGCAGCCGTTCTCAGTCTGCACCCTAGAATGACCCAAGAACCAGAACGACACCCAGAATCCCTCCCAGAGGAAGGTTTCACTGGCCGGGCTGGGAACAGGGATTTGTTTCCCCAAATTCTAAGGACAACCAGACATGAAAATGATCATGTCATCAATAAAGATATGACCTAATGAATAAAAAATGGGTGTTCAAACCCCCTTCTGAAAAAGCCCACCATTCCATTCCTATTACTTGCAAGTCAATGAGAAGTGAATGCAAACATTGCATAGTTTCAAAATAAAAATACATTCATATTCAAATGTATTAAAAACCCACTGGCATTCTTTACAGCTGATTAAAGTGAGTCTGCACTAGCTTGTGAATAAGTTGCTTTAATGGAAGTCTATATATTCTTAGTCATTCTTGCGCCAGTCCTCAAAAGCTGACAAGTGAACAGACAATTCTCCGTGGTCTGAAAACATCTGAGTGCTCCACTAAATATCAAGTTATACCAAAGGAAGCGAACCAGAGACAGGCAGATAGCAGCTATTCTATACGCTGTAAAACACACTGAAATTTTATTTGAAATCCTTTCCCTGAGATAAATGGAGATATGTGTGGGTCCAGGTGGAAATGGTTCACAATGTTCAATATGAAACGCTCTAAGTAATCTGCTAAAACTTGAAGAGAGTAAGACAGTTGGGATGGAAAAGAAAAAGGCTGCCAAAAGGAAAGACCAATCCACAGGGAGGGCATGGAGGGTGCGTGTGAGGAGTGTGGGGTGTGTGTGTGCCTGTGTGTGCGTGTGTGTATGTGTCAGGGCTCTCTGCCTGGCTCATCGCACCCGGAGTTAACCAAGCAGGTATCAGATGCAAGACCCCCTTGGAAATGTGTTTCTTCTGACTCTCAGAAGAGAGTTATCACTAAAACAATCAGTGTCAAAATGAGAATTTACACTAAGCCTTCAACAGGAATCTGGGGGCAGAGTGTGAATTTGTATATGTCAAGTGTGTTCCTCTTTAACTAAAGGGATTTCAATGAGAAAGCAACTTAGGCACACCCCAGTGGCCTGGTCGGTTAAACCAGGTGCCGTCCACATAGATCCCAAGGTCCCTGGTTCAAGACCTAGGGCCAGGGAAGTGATGAACAGCTGAATAAAATAAAGTGCTTCTCCCTCCTCTCTCTTCCTGTCTGCCTGTCTACTTGCCTTCATTCCTGCCTGCAGCCTGTACCTTTCCTTTAAAAAAAAAAAAGGAGAAAGCAGCACTCCCTCCCCTTTCCAGCCCAGTGGTCACCCATCAGGCCCAGAGCCCACTACCTTCTTATTATCATAAAGAAGTCTTCGGTTTGCTCACCCAACTGTCAAATTGAGAGATTCCCAAAACAGGCAACGGAGAGTATCAGCAGTGCAGGTTTTCTCCAAAACGGCAATAGCAGTGTTTCAGTCTCTAATATAACCACGCTTTTGATACTCAATGTAAGATGCAATTCTAGATAACTCTGGGCTATCTACTGTATGGACACTGTCAAGAACAAAAATTATCATAACTCAATATTTCCTATGTTAAGGGAAAATGTCTCAGACCTGAATAGCAAGAAAAACCGCTTCTGTTGACTAACTGGGTTGTTTCTGTCTTCAGAACACTGAATCACCTAACACTTGTGTTTTCCTCTCAGCCTGGGCTGCTAAAACTCTAAGCAGTCCAGAATCAAGTTCTGGCCCTCTTCCACTACCCAGAACCTGCTCCCATGCACTCCTGTATACCAACCTCACTGCAACTTTTCATTTTCCCCTCTATCTTTAGTTTTCTCTTCGCTTCAACTTTCTAATCTATTACTATCATCCTCTACATCCAAGCAAAAATACCCTGTACAATTCACATAAAGACATTCAACTTAACCATATTATAAAGTAACTAATCAACATGGTATTTTGGCTAAAAAGATAAGCAACAATTTCCCCTATACCTTGATCTACTGACAAGGATTCCCCTTGACTCATAGCTTTGATCTATGTTAAAAAGAAAAAGAAAAAGAAAAAGAAAAAGAAACGGCAGCACAGAAGGTATTATTCCCAAGAGGAGCTGAGGGGTATTTAATAAATCTGTCCAAATTTCCAGCAAATTTGAAAGAGCATGGTGTAAACCCACAGAAGCTGTGGTGACGGCAAGCAAGACCCCAAAGTCACATGATCTAACTAGGGAAAATTAACAAAATTTTCATAAAAGCTTTCCATCTTTACTTCAGCTTTTTTCATAGATAAGCTCTGCCTTTTACTATACCTAATACTAAAATAATGATAATAGAAAAATGGCAATGACGAGTCTGGTTCACAGCTGCCCAAACATATATACTGAGTTTAATTATTTGCAGACATTGATCTAAAAATTCTCTCATGCATAAACCACTCTAGTTACACTCCTCTAATCTGGGTCATCAGTAGCTTCCATGCTGGCAAAAACTCACCTGTCATTCTTACTTTCTTTAACCTTTCCTTGACCTTGGGTATAGCTGATCACATCCACCTCCTCAAAACACCATCTTTCCTCGATTTCCAGGACACCACAGATTTTCCTTTTTAATCTCTTCTTTGATCATTTGTCCTCCTCTCCCTAACCTGTAAGCTCTACAGCACCCCAGGATTTGGTTCTCTTTTATTGGCCCTAACTCTCCCAACAATCCCATGGGTCTCACAGCTCATCTATCTCAGTGACGCCCCAAATGCATCTCACGAGCATAGATGTCTTTCCTCACCTCCAGACTCATGTATCCAACTACCTTCTTCAAATCTCCATTTGGTTGTCTAATAGAAATTGCCACTCCTTCCACCTTGAAAGGATGGAATACTTCTACACCAATCAGCAGAGCATTTCAAAGCACTGGTGACATATAACTCCCTAATAAGAGGCCAAGGCATCTGTCTTATGAGAAATAAGAAACAGAACTTACTCTTCAAATCATGATTGCTCTCTAACTCATCAATTCGGCAATGCATTCATGAAACAATCTGCAGATGCTTTAGTAGACAATTTACAGAACACTCGAAGCAGAGATGACTGTCCTAAATTGCTTAGTGGTGCTGAATTTTACATGCCAGGTAGATGCACAGTAACAGTGGAGAAGAGTATTGTGCCTTCTCCAAGCAGTACAGTGAAAACCATCAAGAGTATGTGAAACCCTGATTGTTTTCTGAGCATCCACCAAGGTGTCAGCCCACAAGTTTCCTCATGTTCGAGGACACACCTGGAATTCACTGGAGATCAGAGTTTCTTTTAATGATTTTATAGGTTATAAAGAATTCACTCACAGAATTTGTATATGCAACCCAGAGAACACAAAATCTCTAATCAGAAAATAATCCATGCTCCTCTATGTTCAAAGCAGCACCATTCACAATGGTCAAGCCACTGAAACGATCTAAATGTCCATCAGCTGATGACTGGGTAAAGAAGCTGTGGTATATGTACTCAGTGGAATTTCATGCAGCTACTAAAAAAGACAAAATTGTGTCCTTTGCAGCAACCTGTATGGAACTGGAGATCATATTAAACAAAATAAGCCAGAAAGAGAAAGAAGTACATGATGATATGTGGAACAGAAAGCAAATCTGATAATTACTAGCTCTGTTGCCTGGTATAGTAGTCTCCAAATCTCTCTTAACTGTGGCTGACTCTTGTCCCTATTTCAGTGTCTACTGTGGTGGTGTGTGTATTGTGTAGTGGCAATAAGAGACAACTCCACAGAGAGGATGACTGTGATGGATGCAGATATGGTAGGGAGGACACCTCACGGGAAAATGTGGCAGAGACTCCTTAGTGAGGGTCAGAAAGATGGAAGAAAAAAAACCTACAAATTTCTACAAAATTCACAGGACACAAAACTGTGTCTATGGGGGCTGGGGGTGGGACACGGGAAGGGAGGAGTTAACAAGGTGCTGGTAAAGGACATTGTGACTCTGGTGGTGGATGTGGCATAAAATACACAGACAGAGGTGTGAATTCAATACCCACACAAGTCTCTAGCAGTATGAAGTAAAATAACTTAATATTTTTTAATGTGCGGGAATTTTATGTGCAGTCTTCACATGGCCCTCAAGAGCTCAGGACCCTCAGGGCTTCATACCAGCAGGAAGCACACACCTCAGTACCAGACTGAAGGCTATGAACAAGCCCCAGCATGGAGGGCCACAAACGGTACCCTAAAGAATTAGGCATTTACCAGCCTCGGAGTGCCCACGTCCAGGATATGACATAAGCTTGTTTAGCCATCTATCTCAGGCCATGTGCTTTATGGGTCCAGGGCTCCGTGCAGTGAGATTATTGACTGACTATCCAGTGGGCTATTCTTCTAGCATCTTCCTCAGTCAATAGCATTCCTACCCATCCAGTTACTGCTCAAAAATTTTAGAGTTATCTTTGACCCCTTCTTTTCTCATAATCCCACTTCCAACTCTGTGTTCAAATCCTGACAAGTCACTTTTCAACGCACACTCAGAACCTGGCTGCTTCCCCATCACCTCAAGTCTACTCCAGCACCATCATTTCTCACATGATTACCTTAACAACCTCTCTTGGTTTCCACTCCAACTCCCTACAGCTATTACCAAGACAGAAGCCCAAGATCCTGTTAAAAAATAGATCAAATCACTCTTCTACTCCAGTGACTACACAAGTGACTTAATTTTTTTAAGTCTTTACAAAGTGACATGATGTGACCTTGTCTTTCATCCCTAGTCTTTGCCTCTGATCTCATCTACCTACCATGCCCTTACTCACTCTGCGACAAACACTCTGGCCTTCCTACCATTCCTTGAATTTCCCAGGTATATTCTACCTCGGGGCCTTTGCATGGTTGTTCCCTTTGTATGGATCATTTTTCTCCTCAGATACATACACATACATGACTGAACACATCCATTTATTCAGATCTTTACAGGAATCAACTTTGTCAACAAGACATTCTTTGTCCATCCTGCCAAGAACTATAATATCCTTTGCCCCATACCTCAATACTCCATAGTACCTTTCAGGTTTGCTTTGTTGTTTTGTTTTGTTTCCTCCTTAGGGCATACTATCATAACACAAAAGAGTGCAAACTACGGGCTGCAGGTAAAATCTAGTTCAACATCTGCTTCAGTAAATAGATGTCTGTTGGAACACAGTCATACTCATTCATAAATGTACTGTCTATGGTTGCTTTCAAACTAGAATGGCAGAGCTCAATGGCTGTGACAGAAACCACCTGACCCACAAAGCCTAGAATATTTACCATCTGGCTCCTTACAGAAAGGTTTGCCAATCCCTGTCTCTAAAACACCGTTTAGTATCCCTTCTATACAATGAAATCAGAGATAGAGACTTATACCTGTTTTGTTTATTCTGTGTTCTAAGTGCCACAAACTAGTGCCTGGCATATAGCAGGAGTTCCATACTTGTTGAATAGATGATGAAATGAATAAATAATGAACTGATATCGTCAAATTGGAAGAATATACTGGCAGTTTTAAAGCTTCAAAGTAGTTTTTAAGTGTACAGAAAGACACCTAAAACAGCAAAGTGCGGCGTAATAAATAAACATGTGTGAGGCCACCATCTAAGTAAAAGAGTAGAATCTGGATGTTTTTGCTGATTTTTTAAATTAAAATATTGTTCCTCTAAAATCCGAAATTGAACTGCAAAGTGCAATTATACCTGATACAAAGACCCTATTCATCTAAGTTAAGAGCCCAGTTTTCTCAGCATGTCCTGGTTTTCAGACACTATTCAAACATTTAATCATCTCATATGATGACATACTTCAAGACAAAGGAGTCACAAGAAAAAGTCAGGCCACTCATGATAAAGGGCATGACCCCTTACATGATAGTTTTAATTTACGTTGCCTACAGCAGAGATCTGATCATTTTAATATAACCAACTCTTACTTGAGTTGGCCCCAGAATCCAATTCCACTCTAAAGTAAGCACTATACCACACAGGGGCCCATGTATTTATGTAAGTATCTGACTTCATTTTTCTTAACCGTCCCTGATCCCTCAGAGCAAAAAATTAAGACAGTCACCCTCAACTTCTCTTCCTTAGATTTCTCTTCCATTTATTCACAAGGCACTGCTACAGGTACCCAGAGAATTCAGGAAAAAAAAAAACAATCTATTTAGAAACAATTCTGATTTAACTGCTGTGTCAATTTCTATCTATGTCTCCCTTCCTCGGAATTAGGGGGGACATTTGCATTAAAACAGTATCTTTCTTACTTAGAATGCACCTGCTCAAGCTGATTAAGTCCCAAGTGGAGTCATAATCCTCTACTTTTGAGATCACTACCATTCTAACAAAATGAGTTATCACTTCTGGTGAGACATAAGAAAAAGAAATAAGGACCCATAAAACACAGAACTGTCTTCCTATGAAGTAAAGGAAAAGAAGGTTGGACAAAGAGCAAGCAAAAAAAGAAAAAAGGTGCAAGAAATAAGTATCAGCAAATCTTTCCTTATAAAATTCCTAAAAATGTCACAATTTATAAATAATTAACATCCCATAAATGAGACTGATGCCCACCGAACCAAATTCTTCCCTCCTACCAGAAATGCTACATTTTGTCTTGCTGTAGTAAAAGCCAGCAGTTAAGACTCACCACCATAACAGCAATTACTACAGATGAGCTGCCCTACCATATTTCACATAACTTTTGTTCATAATAATAAAGTCCTCCAAAAGTTGATTCAAAACTATTTATATTAATTTACAGACCAGAGTCCTCATTGTTATACAGTAGCACTGTAGAGCTACACATATTTCCCTATTTACAGATGTATACAAACAATACAGTCTAATTATTATATAATAAAAGTGCTGGAACAAAACACAAGCATCTACTTTGTACTACACCAAGTTTTATCTTACTTAAATATATTGGGATATGACTTTGCTTACAGTCTATTTTGGTAATGGCGCTCTATAATTATCAGGTAACAGTTATTTTTTAACTATTGCTCATTTCCTCGCTTTATTAAAAAGAAAAAAAAAAGGAACCAAAGTCTTTCCCTCAATTTAAAACCTATATTTAAAATGCTAAAATTATGGCATTATGCATTAGGCTAAAATCATACTTTCTTTTTTAAGGGCACAGGAACAGAAACAGTGTTGGTAAGAATTTATAAATCAACAGACACCACTAACAATACAATTTATTAACATAGCAGATGACCTCACTGAAAGTATTAATTGCAAAAAAAAATTAAACCCATAAATTAATGTTATTTCTTTCCAGACATACAAGTAAACAATGTGTCATTATGGTACTAAAATGAACAGGTATGCGGAAAGAGTATCTGGTATAATACAGACAAGGTAAATGAAATTTAAAACATTCACCAGCATAAAATCTTCTGCGAATATGCAGAGAAATATCTTAGTCACACTGAATGAGTGAGGAGAAAAATTAGCTTATTTTCCTCAGCAAACCTACTCTGGCATATACATGGGTCTCCTATACAGAACCGCAAGCACACATCTGTATCTGTGTACATGAGAATGATAGATCTATTATGAGAAAAAGCTATAAGCAACTCAACAAAATTCTACAGGATCCTGCAGGCATTGATATTACAACATGAATTTTTATGAGTTTTTCAGGGAGAAAAAATATTTCTAAGGAAAGGTTGATAAGACCTGACAGCTCTGAGTAAGTGAAATACATACACCCTCAGGCTCTTGCTCACCAAGTCCCTACCACGCAGGTGGCACAGCCATAACTCAGCACCCAGGAAGCCCGGGAGTGCTCAGGGATCCAACGCCCAGGAGCAAGACCCCCTTCATGTTCCCAAGGTAAAACCACCTACTGCAGTGGCACCTGTGAAAGTTACTTTCAAGCAATGATCACAAATCTACTTGAGGGTGAAAAGCACCAAGCCACAAAAATGTATTGAAAGTTAATGTCTTTGCCTGATTTCTGGCCACTACTTTCACATGTATCTTCCCCTCTCGGGGTTCTACACCTGTCTTGAGGTGAGGGACTGGCTTAGAGCATCATGTGAAGAAGATACACATACTTACATGGTGCTTTGGCTGAATATTCCTCTGCTAGCTTAAGGACCACAGAAGACAACGACACCCTGGAAAGAGAGAGAGGCAAGTATCCTCCATTTCCTCTTCTCACATCTTCAAATATCCATCAGTTCAACAAAATTAAGTCAGGGGAAAAAAGGCCTTCTGTTTTGTAAAAAGTGCACCACAATTCTCAGACTACTAAAGGAAGTGGAAAGCACAATCCTCCTAACGGGAATGACACTTTTTAATAGCTGACTTGCTATTTGAGGATCTACTCAAAAATGCTCAGGGTAAACATGGAAAGTCACAGCTAGCTAATGCGAAGTCTTTTAAACCAGTGTCTGCTGCTCCTTGACAAAGAGAAAGTATGTAAGTTCTGCCATGAGATTTTAACGTTTGTCCAAAAGATTTGTAAATAATTATGTTTTCAAATAAACACACACAAAAAATGGTGTCTTCTAGTTACAAAACATTCATGCATAACAGGAAAAAAGAAAGCCAAGTATAGCAAAATCCTTTATTATTCTGAAGACACAGGTCAGTGTCCTTCACATAAGACCTCAGGTCAAAGCCGTAGGTCAGGAAAAATCCACATGCAAGTTAGACACTTGAAAAGCAAACAACTGAATTAAAACCCTACCCTTGTCAATAACCAGAAGACCAGTTATCAACTACTTGAGTCCTATGTTCTCATTTGTGAAACACGGCTAGTCCCTTCTACCTCACGGACATGCAGTGTAGATGAAATGCAAAAAGCACACAAAGCATCTAGCACAGCTCCTACTCATAAAAGGCCCTCAGGAAAATGGCACTGGGCAGTGAAGGCTGTCTTTTTCCACAAGCCAACAGGAGCAAGACCGATGCTGCCTTCTACACTCCAAGAACTACCTGGCAGCCTTTATGACATAGCCATGCAAAATCAGAATCTCCCCATCCAACCGTGCCCTGTCAGATCTCCAGAGGGTAAACAGGTACCCTCAAAACGGAGACCAAATGAACCACCATTCAACCTCAGCTTTCAGAGAGAATGACTAAATGTGTTTGCTTGTTGAGCTCCTGACTTTCCAGAGCATTGTCTTTCTCCTTCTATTAGTCTGCCCGAATGTTTTATTTGGTTCATGCTCAGTGCCTTTCCATAGTGGTGCTTATCTGCTACACTCCCCCCACAAAGAAGACTGTGGTGAGTTGGGTCTATTGTGAGAGGTGTGCAGCCCCAGTAAGAAAAACAAAGAACAAGGCCTGTGAGCTGGTTAGTTATTCTGTCAAATTCTACACCCAAACTCAGTGGCCTCAAACAACCATTGCTTCATTTTACCTCACAATTTGTGAGACAAGAATTGAGTCAGGGCTCAAGCAACCAGGCTCTATATATTTTTAACATATTTTTTCAAATAATTCACAAAAACTGATAAATGCCTTCGTGAGCAACTTTAACAAGAAAATATATCACTTCTGCTGTGTTTACCAACCGACAGTAGGAAAGCGCACTTGTCTTGAAATCAGATAAACCATGAGCAAATTAATTTCTGAGCTTCACTTCCTTTAACTGGGAAAAGGCACTATCCCTCTACCTTTCTTGAACTATCACAGGCTGAATTTCAAAGTGCAATATACACAAAGCTGAAGTTCAGTGCTGAGCCCATAGTAGGCCTTCAATAAGAATTATGCTGAAATGTACTATCAATATTTTCAGAAGCTAGAGCACCACCAAGAATCATTTCTAATTAACAGCATCGGAAAACCCAGCTACTTTCATGAGATACTGCTTCTAGTTATATTGGAAGGCAATTTAAGCGTCTTCTAATCAAAGTTCTCTTCTACCTTAGAGGAAGAAATACATCAATTAAATCATTAGTGACAGATTTCATGTTCTCCTTTCTGTCCAGATGTGACTGTAAAAGGTGTCTGTTTCTGAGGCCAACTCACTGTGGCTAAAACCATTTTTTCCTGGCTTTATGTTTTTATAGTGTGTTATTACACAGATAATTGAACACTGCAATTCAGCAACCAACTGAAGAGTCACCAGCAACGCTGTCAGGGAAATTAATTAGTAAAAGGAAAGAAAGGAGTGGTGCTTACCAACTATTTACACAAGGAAATCTTGGCCTTCTTTCCAGAATTTGCTTTTGCAAACATTTTTAAATATTTGCCTGTTCCAGGGAAGGCATAAGCAGCACCCGCTCCAAGGCCATGTCAGCTGCTCATCCCACGAGCCTGAGAAAGCATGACTCTGGGCCTCCCTGGGCCTCATGGAACTCGTCAATCCAGAAAACCACCTCTCAGCTCCAACGAGGCCTCTCTGAGCTCTTGCTTTTCCTGGACCAGCACCCCAAGGAGTCACAGGAAGAGAACCAGGAGCCCTGAGCCATGTGAGTCCAAAGTCCACCCCCTCAATGGGTCCAACTCACCAGCTAGTAGTGCCAGACTTCTAGAAACTGACTTACATATAAACTCAAGACACAGTTCTTCAATTTTTTAAAACATTTTAAATCATTTTCTCCTTGAATGCAAGTCTGAGTTGCTCCCTTGAGAGGGGACTCAGAATGTGAAAAATGCACATACTATACCTGCCCATGACCCACTAGGGAGAGTGAGGGGACTCACTCCTGGAGTTCCTGCTCGGTGATTCAGGGCTAACATTCATTTCAGAGTTTCAACTTCCCTTAAGCTGTAAAGTTTCCTCCATGGATTTATTTATTCAACAAAGATTTACTGCATAGTGGAAGCAGCAGGGCTAGTAAAGTAAGACAAGGTCTCTGCTCCTATGAAGCTGGCCGTCTGGCAAGGGGAGATCATCACAACATGACGAGGCTGTACGTGCATCAGGAGAGCTGTACGTGGGTCATAGCCAATGCAAGTAGTCACTAATTTCCCAGAGACAGGCAAAGAGAGGGATGGACCGGGCAGGAGACCTTTCAGTGAAAGATAAAGCTCTCGCCACCTTCTGACTTGTCTGGATTGACAGATTTTAATTTTTAGCCAAATGTCACAGAAGGGCAGATCAAGAGCTGAGGTTTATGGGGTGACAGTATGCCCTCTAGGCATTTTCAGGAACCCGACTTTTGATCAAGGATATTAACAGGTGTGAAACCTCAATTCACAAAGTCAGATGTACCAAAAATACTCTTTTCTTGCAATCAAATGAATTCTGATCCCAATGCCCATAGTAAGAAACAGGTCTCTGGATGATTCCAGGGATTTCACACAGAAAGGAGCCTTAGCATGCTTCCTGCTGAAATCCTTATCATCACTCAGCCCTGGAAACCCTGAAATTCAACAGGTCTATGTTATAATGTCCCCACAAGTGGCACCAGATTCTTCACCCAGGCAGGAAGCCCAGGTGTCTAAAATTCAGTTTTTCCAAGCTCACCAGGTGACCAGAGGCCTCCTCGCTGGCCTCATGCCTCCACTAAAGGGATGAGCGAATCCCAAGCCCTGTCACTCCAGGACCCAAGAACCCTAAACCTCTCCCAGGTCATGGGAAGCTACTTCCTTACTCTCCCTGCATCAAGGGGAAACCATCCTCCACCCCAGGATGCACAGCGTCCTTTCTTCCATAGATTTAGACTTTTCTATAAAGAGAGAGAAGAACCTCTACTTCAAACTGCTTCAGTTTTCTGCCAGGAGAATATCCCGGAGGCAAGGAATTACAAGAGTCCCAGTTCTATTTGAAATACCAGAGAAGAGAAACGCAAAGAGCAAGACGCAGCAAGGTTTAATCACTTATAAAAGATTATTCTGCCACATGTGCCCCCCAAAGCAAGCACTAGAAGGGTGCCTTGTCTTTAGCTGCAGATCCACAGATCCCCCTAGAAGCACCACTACCGTCTCCCAACAGAGGGGACCTCGACCTCAACCTGTGTAAGATTATGATGCTCCCACTCTTCCCAAACCTGTCCTTGCAGTCTCTTCATGGAGGAGGTGTGTGAAGTGCCACCTGTTTTGGGCACAAAAGAAATCTACCTGCTCTAAGCACAGGAACTGGCTTTTCTGAAGAAAGGAAAAATAGGGGAGGCCCTTGAATGGTCTTCTGGTCTGCAACATCGAAAGCCTCCAATAAGACAAATGAAGCTTTGAGAACAAACACTGGGATCTCATTACCCTTCTCAGGGGTCAAAGAATTCTAGCCACCCCACCCCCCGCCCCCTGCCCCCAATATCACTTCAGTAACAGCCAATAAATGCCTCGAATTCCCATGCCAGACAGCTCAAGTCTTACAGGGAATAGCTGCTTCTCTCGCCCCCCATTCCATGCATTAAACAGGCTTTCTATAAGCTCTAGTGGACAGAGTGAAGACTTGGTTTTCAGACTTAAGATTAATAGCATGTTGTAACTGTAAATTTCAAAAGTCCAGAATACACACTGTGGTTCTAATAAAAAATAACTGGGACAGAGGATCTTTGAAGCAGCAGAACTAGCCAGCCACACACCCAGGGCCTCAGAGGCTGCCCTCAGTTATTTTTCCTGGAGTAAGAGTGAAGGCTAAGATGTGTTGGGCCAGGGAAGGAAAAACAGAGCTAAAATGTAGGTTCATTTGAGAGTTTAATGTTAATAATAAGAGCAAAACTGCCTTCATCATTCCACCTTGGCTTGGACATTTCAAAGTAGCACTGTCTCTTTTTAGATTTCCCCACTCATATTCTAAACTCATTCTTCCAGTCCCCCTACTACCTTGCTTTGTAATCTGTGTGGTCTTTGGAAACAGCCCCCACACCACACAGGGCCCCCAGATGCACCAGCACACCATGACTGGCAATCACTAACTCTTGGGTGAAGGACTTTTCCCCTCTGCTTGTTCAGTGCTGAAGCAGACAGTTGAAGTACCTAAGAGATTTTTTCAGAGTGAGCTTCATCCTCTGTAGGCTCACTGCCCTCCCCTCCTGCCAACATACTGAACTAGCTACCCTGACAGGTTTGAGGCCTGGACAAACGATCTTATAAAATCCTAAATTCTTGCCAACGCTGACATCTTCAAGGCACAGGGATCTGACTCACAAAACCAGTTCATCTGTGGGTGCTGAGGACTTCAAGTCCGTTCAGTTGGTTCCAAAACCTCCCAGAGGCCACCAGCGCCCAAGGCAAGTCCTTAGCTAAACGAGGGGCTCCATTCTGCTGGTGACCATGGTTCCTGCCAAAGACCTCAAGGGTGAGAGCTTCTCCTGGAAGATTTTCAAGGGTACTTTGAGAAGGATGGAGGGGAAAAAAAAGATTAAGGGAGTGTTTAAAAGTCCATCTGGGCCAAAAACATCATTGTTCTAACCTTGGCAAAATTCAAGTAAAGAGTAACCAAAAGATCATTCAAAGCCAAGAAATGAAAGTGCTATTCTCAACAGATGGTACCAAGAAGGGCTTACCTGGTAAATACTTAACATACTACCTCCCTAACCTTTGTTCCCACAACACACACAAGAGTTCCTTAAGACAATGACTCAAAGAGTATTCACTGTAAACATTGCTTAATTATCCAGGGAAATACACATCTTTTAAAAATACTCTTGATTGCAAAGTTACGAAGCCATAAATAAATCAGTATTAGAGAAAAGGACCACAATCCTGGCAGCATGTTTTATATCAGTAATTTTAAATTACATGAGCACAAAGAGATAACCATAAACATGCAGAAAAATCAACCTTCCAATAACTATTCCTTCTAAATATTATTACTTTTATTAGACCTATTATATGGTAAACTATAAAGTGCATTCACATAAATGTGAGGTTTTCTTGTGCTCGAGTGAACAGTAGCACTTGTACCACTGAACTCATTTTGTATCAAAGTAATCTCGCTCGCAGAAAGCTATGAAATAGAATATGTCCCTTAACTACCAAATATGTGTGTGTGTGTGTATCACTTTTAAAAGGAAAAGGAGAGTTTCCAAAGACTGCAGTTGTATCTAATGAACACATTTGATAGAGGAAATCATTTAATCTAGTATGAGCTCCTTTTCTTTTCCATGCTTAAATCTTTGAGGCACCAAGGAAACCCACATATCTGGATAAATCCCATCAGGTTGAAGACTCTGTAGCTGATTCCATTCCCCCTACCTACCTTCAGTTTGCATCACACTTTCCCTTGCTGATGGAGCAGAGTGCACATTTGGGTGTCCTAACCTCCTGCATGTTGCTTTAGGTGCTGACCAGATTTTTTATTTCTTTTACATCTCCCTTCCCTCCCACCTTCCAGCTACTGCAGAGCTCTGCAAGCAGTAAGTTCAATGAGTATGAGTACCTCTTGACTTGACAAAGAACAGCACACACTTTCACAGCAGCGCCACCCCACAGCAGCCCTGGGTAGCAGAGAGAAGACCTGCACCTCACCTCCAACAAAGACATCTTCACAGCACCTGTGATTGAAACAGGATGCCAAAGTAACACCCAGACTTTCCTGGAGCTGATGTTCACCCATCCAGTACCCCAGTGTTTCCTTCCTGCTATCCTTCCAAGGTGCACACCAACAGGCAAGCGGGGATAAGTCTACAAAAGACAACCCGAGAAGGAGCTGGCTGGGCTCAGCTCACCAGCTCTGTGCTGTGATAATCCAAGTAATGTAATATACAGCTCCAGTCTGCAAGTCTGGGTAAAAGGAGCCCCACACACAAGACCCACTGTAATGAAGCCCTAGTTTTCTAGTACATCCTGAGTAGTTCTTTTAGCCACAATCTGTAAAGCTACCCCCGCTTAAAATCAAATTAATTTGATGGCCCAAGACCTTAGAGTAATGTTTTTAAAGCATTCATTCATATCACAAGTTTAGAAACAAGATCTGAACTGCTGTGAATCTTAACATTAAAAATACTACATCTTAGTGGCAATGATGTTATATAACCTGCCACTTTTCATCCAACCCACAGAGAAAGCAGCAGCAATAATTAAATTTACATCCTCAGATGTCCTTAAGTGTCAAAATAAATTTCTCAAAACTGCAGGTAATGGGTATCTGAACAATTCAAGGCACTGCCCATCTGATTCCAGTCCTTCAGCAGCACAGCGTGAGTGCCCCCGAGCTTCCCAGCAGGGTTTACACCTCTCATTATGCCATCACTTGGTAAACCTGTATTTATCATTGTAAAAAAAAAAAAAAAAATCTGTTTTACTTTCCTTTTTAATTACCACAGAATATCAGAAGATCTCTAAAGGGAGGTTCTGATGCAATCATGCTCATTGCTGGAACTTAGCAAGAAACTAGTTTGATGGGACCTTCACCATTTCTTTCAAAGAACAAATTGCAGTAATTCCACAACCCATAAGAGGAGGGTAGACAGAGAAGGAAAACAGCAGCCAAACATCTCACTGCATGATGAATAAAAACAACTTTTAGTTGGGCATTATGCAGCCACCCCTTCTCAGACTCTGTAGATTCAGAAAAGAAGCCCCTACAAAAACATTTCAGTGTAAAGTCCTCAATGGGATGAAGGCACAAGGCAATTATTTAAAGCCTCATCCCCAGGAACTACCCATCCTAAAACAAGTAAGCCTAGAGAATTTAATGTCTGCTGGTGAGGGAGAGACAGAGAATGCAAATTATACATCATTTGTTCTAGAAAGAAATGTTATCACATAATGATAACACTGAACAAATATCCCCTAGTGTTAATTATTCTTATTAATATAGTTGCTTTATTCAAAAAGTCATTCTGATAGGTTTTCTGAACTACCTTCTACTTCATCCTCTGAGCCTTCATGAGCTGCCCTCTTTTTGAACTGAACTGGAAGTGGCAGGAGACATTGGGCTCAAGTGAAAATGATTTGCCTCCAAAAGGATTCTTGATCATAGCATTCCCAGGAGCAGCCTTAGAGCGACCATGTGGCTGGAATGGTGCTGAGTGTGCAGGTCCCCTCTCTCCCAGCTCATTGGTTCCCTAACTCAGAACACCTGGAAGGGCAGGGCTGGTCATCCAGGTGTGCAGATGCCGAGAATGACCAACCAATGATACTCATGGACACCACAGTCCACCTCCAGAGGCTGCTATCCTAGCCCCGACACTATAAGAAGGAGCATCCAGCCCACCCCACCCCAGACCACCCCACCCCACCCCAGACCCCCAAATAGAACCTCGCATTGGAGAAAGCTAGAGGTAAGAAGGTATGGGTTCGGGCCTCCCACAGGCCAAGGTGCACACTTCAGCTCTCTGGGGAAAACAGGATGCTTGCTGCAGCCCAGTCTTGGACCTTTCAGACCCAAAATTCTACAGTCTTCACCATTCTAAGACACTGATCCCATTTTCTAAGACTTTATCACCCCAAATTAAGCAAAAGCTTAATTAGGCTTTTGCAGTTGGATCTGGAAAACAAATCATCATTTAAAAGTACATATCTAGGGGACATCACACTCCAAGTTCCAGACAACAGACTTTCAAGCTTATAAAACCACCCTGGTGGCTCAGGCTAATAGCTTAGACTGGAGCTTCCAGCTTCTGGTTTAAAAATCGAATTAAATTAAATTTTAAAAGACAGGTGCACTAGTTTAAAAAAAGAAAAAAAAAAGGTAATTTCTCCCAATAAATTCTGACATAACTTTGCAAACAAACTTTAGTTCACATCACGGGCTGAGCAGGAGGGCTCTGGCTGCCTACGGAGGAAGCGATCACATGGCTCTTTTAAATGAAAATAAATTTTTGAAATTTATTGTTCACCTAGGACATAAGGACAGAGTTGTGACATGTGACCCAGGAAGAGTAATTCTAGCCAGCAAACAGATTCTGATCCAAGTCTTTTCTGTTTCAAGCCTCTGGTTTTTGGTTTTTTTTGTTGCTGTTGTCATTTTTTTGTTTGTTTGTTTTTTGTTTTTTGTTTTAAGGTGAATTGATTGGTTCTTAGAGGAGAGAGATTCCTTTCTGTAGCCAGTCTCTCCAAGAGCTAGTATAAAAAAAACATTCTTTGTAATTTTATCTAGAACTATAATTTGGGGGTTAGAATTTATTTTTAAGCCTACTCCATAAATAACCACACCACAACATTTTCTAAAGGACAGCCCTATCTCCAACAGTTAAGACCTTAAACCATAGGCTCTAAAGCTACTCTGGTGGCTCAGGTGTTAAGTCTGTGACTGCGGGATAAAAAGCCAAGGATTCAAGACCAAGGGCAGGGGGTACAACCAAAATTAACTAAAAATAAAATAAATAAGTGTTCCTTCCTCCTTTTCTTCCTGCCTGTCTGGCCTGCTCACCTTCATTCCTCTAAAAAAAAAAAAAAAAATTAAACTACTACAAAGTACTTACTCTGTACTAAAAAGGGAGCTCCATCCCCTACTCTCTCCCCTTCCAGCCAAACTAATTTCCTACCAGACGGTTTACTCTAAACTGACACTTCAAGCTCAAAGGGACTATTTAAATAATCTATTTCCAAAATTCACAAAAATTTGAGAATTTGAACAGACGAGATAACAAGAGTATCCTATAGCATCAAGAGAAATGCAAATCTAACCTTGCTATCTGGAGTTAAGCAGCTTTTCAGGGATTCGGAGGTTAAGAGATAGACCCTTCAACATTTATTTGGGAGGACCTACAGAAACACACCAAATAAATTTAAAAGATGGATAAAAGTGGCACATGTAAGTAAATCATATTTTTTCTGTATGTTTAAGGCAGCAAATCTGATAGGAATAATCCAGGAGACTCCTTGTGAGAAAGCCTCAAGAACAGGTACCCAGTCTCAAGTCAGAAAACACAATTAGCACAGTTGTCAAAAGAAAACTTACAAGAGCAGTCTTACAGCAAATGATATATTGACAACTTTAAAAATTTAAAGTAACATTTCTATAACAAGATCAGCTGGAGCTGAAAACACCTCTTATTTCATCACATGGGAGAATCCTGGAGACTAATCGCTCACCAAGCAAGAAGTCAAGTTCAAGACCAAGTTCCAGTCTCCAAACTCTCACGCCAACATTTACTGACTATGGATAAAAAATAAAGTGTGGAATTTCCGAAACCCGTTTCCATGGAAAGCAGCTTTATCCTGAGCACAGATGAGAACAGTCCATTATCACTTAATATTTTAAGGTTAATTGTCAAGATTTCATCAGAAGTTAAAATAATCCCTTTGGATATAGGACCAAAAATGGCTGACTGCTAGAAGTGTGATTGTAATGAATAATCAAAAACTATCCTTATCAGCTTCCCCGAAGTTAATAGGAAAATAGAACTGGTTTACAGTCAAACCTCTTTATTTATAGAAAACCACTCAGCCCCTTAATAGATGACATAAAACCCAGAATCACAGCTTTAAATCTTAGTCCTGACCTTAACAAAAGTTCTATAGACAGACACTTAATCTAAACTCTTAATGCCAAAGGCACAGAGGCCTATCTACTAAGAGGTGTTTTGTTCACTCAGCAATCATTCATTTAGCCGTCTTTTTTCCCTTTAATACTACAACACATAAGACTCTGAGACAAGAGTTCAGCAAGAGTCGAGGCCCATAAGAATGCAGTGTTCCTCAATCACCACTCACACCTGCCCTTCCCCTCCTCTCTTCCCACCGTCCTCTCTTCTCTAACACTGATCGGGTCATTGGCCAGAGCATGGTGGTATTACCCAAATGAATTATCAATTAAGTTTTAAAAAGATTTTATAAAAGTTAAATGAATAAATGCAAATAAAGTAAAACAGTAAGAATGTTGTCTTGGCACACAATGTGCCTCTACTGCAATTTTGGGCAGTGTTATTGTCCACTACATGCCTTATACTCTGTTGCAGGAATTTGAAATGATATGAAATTGTATCCGTGCTGAGTTCACAATCTAGTGGGGTAGAAAAATACATAAATTACCAAATAAACTACAAAAAGAAATATGTACAAAGTGGGAATGAGAAAACCATTGAAAAGGTATCAGAAAAGACTGTACAAACTATTTCCTGTACAAATATTAATAATATATACAAGATCTGGCATAACCCAAGAAGATAATACAGCATAGCCATCAGAAAAAAATGGAACTTATTACATCACCTTCAACTTTGGAAATCAAAACAAAAATCAAGATTTCTACTTTCATAGCATCACATTCAATTTTATACTTACTTTCTGCCTTTTTAAATCCACTTTTACATCTCCAATAATTTTCAAAGATGATGATGCCCAAAGTATGAACCCTAAAGCACTACAAAGCATCCAATCATTTTTTTAAATCTAGCTTGTTCAGCACAGAATATGGCAGGAAAACCACACCATGACATTACAGGGGAAAATGGTAAACAACAAAATAAAAGCAAAAAGAGCTTTCAGATGAATTTTGAGTGAATCATAAAATTCGGTAATCAAAAAAGGTCTTTCCTCTCCCAAATTCTGTTGTTAATAAAGGCTTTTACTACATCTTCCAGTTAAAATTCCCATGACCAAGTTATTGACAGGGGGCGGGTTAGAGAGAACAGGAATGAATTAGAACAAGGAATGATAGGTAACCTAATACACAGAAAATGATGATTCCGAAATAATTTTAAAGGAATTTACAACAGTATGGTTTTAGCAGGTTACAGAAACTGCTATGTTGGTATGTTCTTACTCTCCTGGCAGTGCTCTTCCCCACTGATCTTATTCTGTAATTGTAAAACTGCTGTATTCAGCTTTCTCCAAGTAGGAATGTTTTTATTTCAAAAGTGGAATTTTTGAAAACAAAAGTTTCAATAACGAAAAACTGACATTTTAGTAAAGAAAAGAATCCAAAGTTAACATTTCCATCTTTTCTCTTGTCCTCCTAAGAGAATTCACACATGCCTAGACTCTGCCTGTGACCACAGATTAAAGCTAGTCCTTAAAAAGGGTCTTCGAAACACATGTGAAACAACACTCCTTCCAACCAATGATGACGAGAGTCATTGATTAAGGGAACTCAATGCCCACGGAAGCAAAAAGCCAAGAAATTCCGAGGCTACAAAGTGGAACCTCAAAGTTTACAAAGCTAACATTTCAAACAATTGGATGAATAATTTAAAGCAGAAAAATATAGGACAAAGACAAGGAGTCTCCTACCTGACAGGTGGTTTCCTCATTCTCCTTGTTCTCTCATGCTCACACAAACGAGCTCAGTTCTTAAACTAAAGCTGCACTGACTTATCATGGCGTCCCCACATACTCGTGTGATAGAAACACAAGAACGGGAAGGTCAGCATTTTCTTGAGTCTTCCTGACAGGTACTCTACTCATTTGAGATGCATCTGCAGTTCTCCTTGTGTAAAACTTTTCACTGGTCCTTTCTCTCCTAGCTGGCATCAGCACTGCCCCGTCTCTGAAGCAAGCCTCCCCTCCCCTTCTTGGCTGCAGCCTAGCATCCTCAGAGCCCCCCTTCTAAAACTAGAAGCCTGGGATGATGCAGAGTTCCACGAAGCCTCAGGTGATTTCAATTAAGCAATGTAACTAAAACTAAGAGTCACAAAACAAATTTTGTGAGTTTGAATAACGTGAGAATAGTCAGTAGAGATATCCCCCATGGAACCAATTATTCACAAAATACGTATATGTGGGGGAAAAAAATCATTGAACCTTTCTACACAAAAAGTATTTTCACAACTGCAATCCACTTCAATAATTTAATGCGCTAGCGCTAGCGATGATTGCCTAAGAAGCAATTTCGAATTTGTGGTGTTTGTAATTATAATTCTCAATGGCTGTACAGCAACATAGGATTTTTAATTTCCAATTCTAAGCCAATTTTATTTCCCCACTATTAAGACCCTTCCTCCAGGGTAGAAGGTGCATCCCCTGCTCAGAAAAGAAATGCCTGAAAAGACAATGTTATCAGCAGAAAACCGAGATCTGATGGTATAATTTTAAAAATATAAAAAGGTACAATATCATCAATCAAGAGTGAACTAAACTTCTCAGCTTATTAAAACGTAGCTGAGCAAGTTCTAAAGGCAGAGACCCAAGCACCCACATCTGAGGTGTTTATTAATATACATTCAACTGCCCACACTAAGTTGGGGCCACCTGTGAGCTTGCCAGTCACTGAAAACATCTATTACAAAGAACATTCAAATTAAATTTTCATTTTACACATGATAGTCTATGAAATTACTTAAGAAAGCCCATTTGTCAGTATTGCCATCTTCCCGCCCACCTCCCCACTTCGCCCACCCTCACTGTATCAGTACAAAGTATTGGGGCTGAAAGGTTCAGTGGAAATAAGTACCATAATCAAAATTATATTGACTGTGTCCAAGAGAGGAACTGATGGACTAGCAAAAGAGTACAAGACTAGGGTACAAATTTATAGGCTGTCTCACAGACACATGTATCTAGTGACAAATTCGAACCATTAAACAAGCAGTGAATATTTTTCATTAAGGGGAGTTGGTAAGGGGACCAGAAATTTCACACAAGTTCTATACATTGAATGCATGTGCACCGCTGACCACGGTCCTGAACCAGCATTTCCCTTTTGGGGTAGCCTTCTCTTGCCGAACCCAGGAAGCACAAGTGATTACAGTCAAATCCTTTCCAGGAATCCTGAGCCAGATGCAAGCAAGCTAAAAGAAGGGCAGAGAGAGGGAAAATAGCAAGTGCAGAGAAACTGCTGGAGAAAGAAACATCCACTGAATCCTATTTCATGTTATGCTTCAATCCAAAATAACATCACTAGATAAGAAACCAGACAAAATATCAGAGGCAAAAGGGGCGGGGGGAGAGAGAGAGAGAGAGAGAGAGAGAACAAAATCTTTGAACTAAAGGAAGCAAGGCTGTGTAAATCTCAGCCCGAACAGGTGCAGGAAGCGGAGCACCAGGCTGGAGGAAGGAAACAAGCTGCAGCCAGTGCACCAGCACTTGAGTTACAGCGAAAGTGCGCCTAGATTACTTTACAACTGTCCCAAAAGGATAAAACGGAATTTTTCTTAGGCAATTTGCATATATGAGTTATTGCATTTTTTCTTTTTTTAAGGAAAGGTGCAGGCAGGAATGGCAGAGGCAGGCAGGAAGAGAGAGGAGGAAGCATTTGTTTATTTTATTGTTCATCTTGTTTGTTGCCCCCCCCAACCCCACCTCCCTCTCCTCCAGGGTCCTGAACACAGGTCCCTGGGATGGATGTGGGTGGTGCCAGCCAGAGGCAGTGGATTTAACTGCTAAACCACCCTATGTCTATTCTATTTCAGAGCTTATCTAGAGTGCCTGACCTGCCAGGAGTGAGCCCATTTCACCTACACACCATCCTTAAGAGGTCATCTTCTCAGGTTATCAGTTCCAACTGTGGAATATTAAAACAGGCTACATATAGCTCTTCTCAACAGGCGGGGTTCATGTGACCCAACCTTCCCAAAATACAAATCTGATCATGTCACTTTCTTGCTTCATGTTCTTCAGTGGCTCCCAGTGCCCTTGGAAAAAATTTCTATCACATTTCTAACAGATTATCCCTCTTGTGAAGTTGGGGTGGCCGCTAGATCACTTGTCTGGACTCCCTCTCCCACTCTGCTTATAAAAACCAAATTTAGCTTCCTCATAATCATTTGATTTCCTCCTTATTTCCATCGCAGCCCCAAGCTTAAGTGAACAGTTTTCTCACTCTCCACACGGCTAATATGCTGCCTTCTGACTAAACCCTGGGCAGAGCTAGCAATTTACATGTTCACAGAGTCTTTTCAGGTATCATTTAATAAAAATGATCCCTAAGAGCAGGTTCCATGAGCAAAAGAGATAGTGTCTTAATCGAAGGGTTAATGAACCAAACACCATAAAGCTATGCTGTTAATACAGCCTAAGAAATGCTTTGTCCATGAAATTGAAAGTGATAACTCTGTGACATATCTACCTGCTCAAGAATGCAAGGACCTGCGCAGTCCACCAGGGAAGGGATCTCAATGTTTCTGATTACTCCTCGCTATGGCGCCGATATTCTGCAAAAACCAGCCTTTCCATATTCAGTAATAACAGCCAGCACCATATGGAGGGCTTACAACAAGTCAGATATCAAAGAACGCTGTGGTGAGCTTAGTGTGACGTACACATTGACTGAATGGTGAAGTTCTCCTCCTGAAACTTAAAGAACACTGTCAACTAATGAAACAGTAATTCACAAAGGAAAAATAAGATCTCGTGAATTCTCATAATGACTCTCTTCAATAAATATTGGTATGTCTGTTTTACAGACTGACAGTCTCAGTATTAACCTTTCCAATGTCTCAGGCCTGTAAGCGGCTAAGCCAGGATGAGCACGCTCTGGTACTACAGGGCCTGTCCTCAGAGCAGGGCAACTAGCTGCTGACTCTCAAGGAATGAAGAAGAGGAGACCTTTTTCAGACAATACGATCATATGTAAACATGACTATAAACGGCATGGAGTGTCTCTGATCTAAAAAGTACAGTCATTTTCTCCAAGATGTACCCATGCATGCACACTGGTTTCCCTAATGCCACACCAACCGACCCTTCTCTTTGTGAGAAAGGTTCTACCAACATTCTTTCACCAGTTTTTCATCTTTGCACCCTGCAAGGTAGTATTTCCATAGCCTTCCTCCGGGGGCAATCAAAAAAAAAATTGGGCTCAAACTTTGTACCACTAAGTCCAGGCGACACGAAGCCTGATCACTGGTTTTAAAACACTGCCAAAATAATAAATATTTGACACTTTCTAGAATACTTCAGAACAGAGATGGAAAGCGTAAAAGCCATAGTCCTCTGAGGCTGACCCTTCCTTCTCCAAGAAAATCTAAGCAAACCAGCTAGACTCCCAGAAGTTGTGTAGGCTCTGCACAGCACACTTCTTGTCTGCAGGAAGTCACACCATCTCCGAGCAATCTCTCCTGGTATTCAAGTCAGGTAAATGTTTCCCTGCAATTTACTATGGAAATAAGCATTTGCAAGGCCCTCTTCTCAGTCTCCATTCACCTTAATACGGTTTTTCCTTCAAGAAAATGCTAGATTTCAGGCAATTAGCACAGTTAAAAAAAAAAAAAAGTAGCACTAATATTCACACTAAGATATTCTCTTGAATAGACCTTAATTCCTTTCCTATTCTATTTCAGAGCTTATCTAGAGTGACTGACCTGCCAGGAGTGAGCCCATTTCACCTACACACCATCCTTAAGAGGTCATCTTCTCAGGTTATCAGTTCCAACTCTGGCATATTCAAACAGGCTACACTAGCTTTTCTCAACAGGTGGGGTTCATGTGACCCAAACTTCCCAAAACACAAATCTGATCATGTCACTTTCTTGCTTCATGTTTTCAGTGGCTCCCAGTGCCCTTGGAATAAAGTCCAAAGGACTGCATGACATAGCTGCTGCTTCTCTCCAGCACCATCACCTGATGCCATTTCTCCTCTCCTCTGTGTCCAACCACCCACTCAGAGCTACAGACCCACCGTGCTCTCTCCTGCTTCCGAGGCTCCTGCTACTGGTATCACCCTTACCCCTTTGTTTCTCCCAATCAACACCTGCTCATCCAGAAGGTCTCAGCGCAGTGACCTCCTTGGGAGGCAGTGCTTATCTCCCAAACTGAGTTACACAGTGCAGTCACACACTTCCTCACAGCCTCCTCCCCAAACTCCATTACCACCTTTGAAATCAATTCATTAATAACCATGTATTTAGTGACTATCTCCAACACGACACTAGAAGCTTCAGGAGGTCAAAACTACATCTTGGTCACCTTTGTATCCTCACTGCCCAGCATGATGTTTCACAAAGAGCTGGACTCAAGATATATTGTTTGACTGCTTTTCTGAACTCATGCCTTTTATCGGAGTTTTGAGTCAAAAAGCCAACTAAGTAATAAAATATCAAGATTTATGTACTACTTTCCCCCAAAACTATGTAGCTGCTGTGATTAATAAAATATAAACTCAATGGGAGTTTTGCTGAATTCATAGCTGCTTTTTTGCTATTGCTTCTCTTAACCAACAAACATCAGAAATTCATCTCTTGTGTTACTGTCATGTAGTGGACTGCTGTGAGCACATCCCCAATGATATTAAAGGAATCCTCAAATGCATACAGTTAAAAGACGTCCTATAATTGTACCTACTGCTAGTAAGGGAAACTGGTTCCCAACTTATGCCAATAAGACAAATCCTTTAGGGTAGCAGAGTACAAATGGGCCACCTTACATTGAATTGAAAACCTTTCTAACGTAATTTTATTCTGCCATTCTAAGAATCCCTGAAAATTTCAAGTTTTAAGAAAACTGGTGAAAAACAAGAGTTCTTACACAAATCCCTTCAAATGCATTCTCAAGGATCTGACTTTATTCAACATGTACCTGGAAAAACTGTTCATAATTTTTCCACAGTGATCAAAGCAGTTTTTTAAAATAAGTGAGACAGAAGTTTAACATGATTCACAACAGCTAAAACAAATGAATTCGCATAGTCAGCCTTCACATGTGCAGCTATTTTCAAAGATATTTTTCCTTACTCATCATAGTGCGTGTACAAAAGCCGATGAGCCCACACTGGTATAATGAAAGCATTGTACAAGGCATAATACAAAGACTAAGTCCCTGCCCTCAAGGAGTTCAGCAACACACAGCAAACAGCACATATCAGGTCCTTGATCAGAGACCTCACAAGTTGCTTTGGGACGTGACGGGTAGAGTGTCTAAAGGCAAAATTCAGAAACGCGGTCAGGGAACGAGCAGAATCTCCCAACACACAATGACCCCAAATCCACAGGCTTGGGGAAGCAGCAGGAAAGTCAGACTCAATTTGTTCAAACAAAAATCCTGCACCACCTCTGACTCTTGTTTAATATTGTTTGACATTAAGTACATAAAAACTACAATCACTGCCATGTTTTACAGTGTTGTTTTTAAGACACCAAAAGTTGAAAAGGCTGGTTTAAGTCTATGAGACTTTAGAAGTTTTGATACACATATTGGCAATAAGGTAAAATATGAAATATGAATATTGGAGATATTCAAAACAGCTTTAAGAAGGTTGCTCAGAAGTTTGGCACTGCAATAATACAATAAAAACTTGAATTTGGCTTCTTGTTTAAAATTGATGCAATAAGTTACAGTTTAGAAAACAATGACTCTCCCCAATTAGACATAACAACTTTTAAAACGTAATGAAACTCTCCAATTTATGGGTTGCACTTAAGCCTTCTATACTCAGTGCCTTGCTAAATATAACAAACACTACGCTAACAATGTCTGGCCATAACACAACCTGAGACAAAAAAAAAAAAACTGTTTCCCAGTTTATACTGAGAAAATGGGAATTAAGCAGAATAGACACAACCTCAAATCCTCTGAAAGTGGGTAGCAGATTAATTAAGCATAAATAAAATAACATGCCAGCCCAGGCTTGTACTTTCATTTCACAATATTTTTATCACAAATGACCTTTAAATATTAATATTTACGTAGTGTTCAATGCTACCTATTAAATACTGTGCTAGAATTAAGTTCCATGGAATATGTAAAATGCCTAACAACTCTTCTGCTATTATTTCACTGTGAGAGGTGGAAACTGGAGCTAACATTAGTTGAACAGCACAGAATATTACATCCAGTTAAGGTGCAGAATTGAGTATTGCAGCCCAGTGTTCCGACTGAGCCCCCTCAAATGATATCTACAATTTTGTGTTTTCTGAGAGGGAAGAGAATTTTCATTAGATACGCAAAGAGACCCACAACACTCTTCCCTTTCAAAAAACAGTCTTAAGAGCCTCTGCTACATGTCACACAAGTGTGAGAACCAGAAAATGGACACTGAACTTCAAACTCTTTTCACCAAGACTATCATTTCTTTATCCCTAAGGTATTGGGGGTGGAGGCGGGATCCACAGTTTTTGTTTTTAAAATTCTCAGCACAAGTCAAGATTTCCACTCATGGACAATTTCCAGCATCCCTTGCTGGTTAAGTTACACAATAAATTGCAAGACTGTATCAGTTTACATCCAATTCCACGATTTCACAAATACTGACCAATGTTATTTAGTCATTCCATTTTCCAAAATGTGTTTCAATCAACCCAGCCTCACCGCATTGCCTGTGAAATAAGCTATTATTATATCCACTTCCAAGAAAGTAAAAAACACTGTCACCCAGAGGCCAGGCAATAAATCAACTACAGAATCAGGATCAAAAGTGAGAAGTTCCGAACTTCCCCGTCTGGGGTCTGCAAGGCCATGCCACTGACCAGGGAGCCACCTCCTAGCTGCACAGAAAACATCAGGCAACTAATGTCACCATGTTCTCTACCAATGAAAAGACTAAATCAGAATCTAGGGGCAACTTGGTAAGTTAGGGCATGCTCCCAGAAGCCCAGTGACAAGTGAGCTCATCGCAGAAAGTGGAGACAGAGGTCACAGAATGAATACATGGCACATGCCTAGCATCTTCAAAAGGAGCTGTTGCCACAAAGGATCATTTAACTTTGTTGTAGGGGGCACTCATCTCAACACCTGTGTGTGCTGTCAATGGGATCTGTACCTTGAATTCATCCTAAATTCCTAACCAGAAAAAGGGGAGAGTATTCCTGTGGAAATGAATTTTACCTTGCAGCTCACTGGTTTAAATTCCTCATTTTATAGACTACTGAAATGAACCCGGGAGGATTCAAACAACTCGCAATAGGTGTCACAACTCAGGAGCAGAAGCAGAAGCAGTTCTAGAAGGCAGGTCTTCAGTCACCTCTCCAGGATCCTTGCAATTCTTCTGGGCATTTGGAAACGAGATCATGGTTACTGCCAGAATCTTGGCTAACAATCAGTTAACTCCATCATGCCAGGCTAGGACTTGGCTCCTTTCACCGTGTGCTAGGTCTGGGATCTGGGGTCGCAGGAGGCTATAGTCAGAGCGCTAATATCAACTTGCATTTTCTGAAGGACAAAGGCATTTACGAATTAAAGCTGACCCCATTAGCGATGAGGAAAATACCTCTCAGGGGCGGAGGAATTAACTTCAAAAGAAGACTGTGTTAGGGCAATGTTTTATTTACGGTCCTGCCTGATCAAGAAAGGTTCAAACCTAGCAATCTTTAATTCTAACGTTATGCTTCCCTAACTGAACTCTAAAGGCTGAAAAAAGCTAGAGAAAGCAGGCACATTATACACTCATATCCTCAAAGTGCCATATACTTAATGTGGCAGAACCGAACCTGAAAGTTTTGGTCAAAGATCCTTCCAGGAATCAGGAAAGACAGACTCCAGAAGGTGGGACGTTCTCTACTCAATTTGGCGAGGAGCGCGCATCTTGACACCCAGAAATAAGTCGGAATGGGAGCTGCAGGCGCGCACCTCGGGGCCAGGCCGCCAGCAGAGAGCTGGGAATCCTCTTGTACCAGAGGACATGAGGGCGGACCAGCCACCGACTACCGCAGGCTCTCGGGGCGGGGCGGGGGGGACCATCGGTAAATAAACGCTGCAGTGCAACTCTGCGGGTACCTCTCCTACCTGCCCCCCACCCATCCCTAGCACACCTTGTCTCCCCCACACTCCACCTCCGCCCAAGCGCCGCGGTGGGCAGCAACGTCCACTTCGGAGAATGAAATCTTAGTTGTGAGAACAAGCTGGGCGTCCAGATCACACCCACACACAGATCGAAGCAGATACAGATACTCAGGAGTTTGCTATAAGGCAGCACATGGCGATAGAGATGGACAGAGAGGGTGGTAGGCGGGGAGGGTAAGAGCCACCGGTAAGTCAAGGACCAGGGAGGTTCCCGTCATTACCCCGAGCACCTGGGGTTCCTTCCGTCACCGTGCCCCAGCGCGCCCGCCCACAGCCCGCACGCGAAGTGCAGCGCTGGGGTCGCCCGGCAGCTGGGACCCGGAGGGGACGTAGTGGGGCAATGCAGGACCCACCTCCTCGTCCTGCTCCTCCTGGGACGCGCTGCTGTCCAGAGGCGCAGGGGGCGCGGCTCCTCCCGGGAGCGGCGGCGGCGGCGGGGCTGGGACTCCACGCTCCAGCACCACGCGCGCGGGAGCCCACGCGGCTGGCGACCGGACGCCCAAGGCGCCGCCCGGCGGCGGCGGCGGCGGCGGCGGCTGCTCGCTGGAGGAGCCGCTGGGCTCCCCTTCCTCCGACAGAGTTTCTGAGCCCGAGGAGGACTCAGCCGAGGAGGCGTCGGGTGAAGATGCGACAGCCGCCGCAGAGGCGGGAGTCCGGGCACTGTGGTGGCTGCAGCCGCGGGGCACCGGCTCCCGCGCCTCCAAAACTTTCTCCCCCATTTCCCCCTCCCACCCAAAGTACAACCCGAGGAGCGCAGCGCGCACTCAGCGCCTCGGAGGGAAGCCGCTAGCTGCTCGGCTCCGGCTCGCTCCCGTGACTGCTCCGGGGCTGCGGGGAGCCCCGCCGGCGACTACATGGGCGCAGCACGGCCGCGGGAGCCCGCTGCCAAGTTAGCAGCCGCCCGAGCCTGGCGGCCGACCGGGACTCCCGCGCGCG